>PVJC01002228.1:0-81766 GCA_004026665.1 Murina feae | reverse complement strand
AGATTCACTTGTTGATAGATATGTATTTGTTGTTCATAATTTTTACTTTCCTTTTTCTTCATCCTCTTCTCAAAGGATACCTTTCAGCATTTCATATAATACTGGTTGGGTAGTGATGAACTCTTTTAGCTTTTTCTTGTCTGTGAAGCTCTTTATCCGACTTTCAATTCTGAATGATAGCTTTGCTGGGTAAAGTAGTTTTGGTTGTAGGTTCTTGCTATTCATCACTTTGAATATTTCTTGCCACTCCCTTCTGGCCTGCAAAGTTTCTGTTGAGAAATCAGCTGACAGTCGTATGGGTACCCCCTTGTAGGTAACTGCTTTTCTCTTGCAGCTTTTAAGATTCTCTCCTTGTCTTTTGCTCTTGGCATTTTAATTATGATATGTCTTGGTGTGGTCCTCCTTCGGTTTCTTTTGTTTGGGGTTCTCTGCGCTTCCTGGACTTGGAAATCTATTTCTTTCACCAGGTGGGGGAAGTTTTCTGTCATTATTTCTTCAAATTGGTTTTCAATGTCTTGCTCTTTCTCTTCTTCTGGCACCCCTATAATTCTGATGTTGGTACGCTTGAAGTTGTCCCAGAGAGTCCTTACACTATCTTCATACTTTTTGATCCTTTTTCTTTTTTCTTGTTTTCTTTTGGCTTTTCCAGCTGGGTGGATTTTGCTTCTTCATATTTCATATCTTTGACTTGATTCTTGCGATCCTTTCGTCTGCTGTTGGATCTCTGTATAATATTATTTCAGTCAGTGTATGCTTAATTTCTAGTTGGTCCTTTATCATATCCTTGAGGGTCTCAGATTTATTGAGGGTCTCACTAAATTTATCAGCAGTCTCTTACGTTTTCTTGAAAAACGTAATAACCGTGGTTTTGAACCCTATATCCTGTCGTTTTCTTTCCTCCATTTCTGTCATTTGTGACCTGTTTCTTTGTCTCCGCATTTTGGCTGCTTCCCTTTCTGAGTTAGGTGATCACTGAGAGGAATTAACCTCTAACCCTCTTGGTTATGAGAGACAGCTGTGTCTACAGTGGGAGAACTTCTGTGCTGGAGACACCCTTATGGGGCAAGAGTTGTTTCAGTGGGGCTTTTGTGCTCACTGCATCTGCCCCGAGTGTGTTGTGGATCTGAGTTTTATTTAGGATGGTCCCACTCTGGCCACTGGGTGAGGTTGGCTCTTGTATCTCTAAGTAGGTGTTGATTTAGCCTTTGCCTTAGGCTACTCAGTCTTTTATATGCAAAAGCCCCTGGTGCAGATTGGGAGGGGTGGGGCCTCGGGGAGTCTGCAGGGCAGGGTGGAGCAAACAGCTATGGCTGCTTCTCAGCCCTGCGCTAAGAGATACTGGGTCTCTGTGTCCCACGGTAATTGCTGCAAGCAACGCTGAGAGAAACCCGCTTTGGATTTCCTCCCAGTGCCAGTCAGTCCCCCCTCTCTGGGTGTGTGTGCGTCTGGGTCCTCAGAAACTCGCCTGGAACTGGAGTTCAGAGCCACCGGAAGCTTGTGGTTCCTTCCGGTTTGAAAAAGAACCGCGTCCTCCTGCGCCAGCCCTCTCCCTGAGCCCTGGGCGTTCGCCTCTGTACCTCTGTACTTTGCTTCTGCCACTCCTCTGAGTTTCAGACTCTTTCTAGTTGTAGAATTTTCACTCAGCCAGCCTTCCTGTGGGTGTGAGTGGTGTCCGTGTTTTCTTTTCGTGGTTATTCTGAAATAGTTGTTCACGGCTGTATTTACAGTGTTTACCTTATGCTGCCATCTTGCTGTCTCTAAGGAGCTTTTCCTATGAAAAGTGGGCCTGCCATTATTACTTACAATGTGGTCTAGAGTTAACAGGATGTCTTCATAACAATTTTCATTCTTAGGTTTTTAGTTTATTAGGATCATTAACTAATTCAGAAATTACTAGCTGTGAGTTCATTTTAAAATCATAGCAGCTATATTTTAACAGCTTTCTCTTGCATAGGGAACTGTGATTCCTACAGGAAGAACCAGGAGTTGAAGAAAAGGAAATTGGATCCATCTTAGCAGAGGCTCAGGTCACCTCACCATAATCTCACAGAGGGACTTTAGAAAACTGCTTTTTGGCCATGAAATTGTTCATTTATTTCCAAGGATTTACTTTGCTTCCTTTTGAACTTTTCCAGAGGATTTGACTACTGGAGCCTATTGAAGATAAAGCTGAGCAGCTGGAAAACAAGTATTTTAAAAAGCTTGTTGCACATTGAGTAGGCTTTGGGTAGATTAAGTATCCTTTCTTGGGCTCTTGATGCTCATTATTTATTCTTAACTATTATATTAATAAATACAGAACTTTTAGGAATCACCAGTGGCTAAAAGTAACGTAAGCCATACTACCAAGCACCAACTTTTTAAACAACGACCTACATTACATTATTGGGTTTTTCTGCCTTCTTTCACGTTAGGGCACCAAGTTCCAATGTTGCCCACACAAGGACTTTGCGTCATGCTTGGAACAAAGTGTGGAGTGGTGTTTGACTCCTGTGCATCAGAATCCAGGCTGTGATCTTCATCCATGTTAATCTCTCATTTACTTATGGGATAATGATATAAGGCCAAAGAACAGGAATTTCAAGAACACAAAATAAATCTATTACTTGGTAACAAAATAGAAAATGTAAGTTGCTGTATATAGTTCCCCATTCAGATGTATGATAAACCCATCTTAACATAAATTGTTTTTCCATCGTGCTTAGTAGATGTTTCATAATTCTTTCCCTCAAATAATGAGTTTGCAAGTTTACTTTTTAAGGGCAATTTTTGGGCTGTACCTTTTAATCTAATCTTGAAGCAGTGGCTTTTATTTTTTTTGACTAACATTCATTTGTGGGAAGCTGGGAATCTGAGGCAGGGAACTCTTAAAGAACAGAAGGCAGCCCTGACTGGTTTGGCTTAGTGGATAGAGCGTCGGTCTTCGGACTCAGGGGTCCCAGGTTCGATTCCGGTCAGTGGCATGTACCTTGGTTGCGGGCACATCTACAGTGGGAAGTGTGCAGGAGGCAGCTGGTCAATGTTTCTCTATCATCGATGTTTCTAACTCTCTATTCATCTCATCTCTCTTCTTCTTTGTAAAAAATCAATAAAATATATATTTTTAAAAAAGAACAGAAGGCAGTAATCCATTTCTATTTCTTGGGAAGATGAAGAGGCAGTGGCTTACCCTGATTTCTCTTTTATTTAATCCTCACCTGAAGATAATTTTCCATTGATTTTTAGTGAGAGTGGAAGAGGGAGGGAAAGAGAAAAATAGTGTTGAAAGAAACACATCAATTGGCCAGAAAAAAGCCTGCAACTGAGGTATGTTCCTTTTGACTGGAATTGAACCTGGGACCCTTCAGTCCACAGGCCAGTACTCTAACCACTGGACCAAACCGGCTAGAGCTGACTTCTCTTTTACTTCACCTATTGTGCAGATTTGGTCATATAACTATCTTTTGATTTTGATATCCTTATCATCTTCTTCAGAATAAATATCTTTGTCTGCAGCATAACCATAGTTCAGGTCAGAACTGCCACTAAAGTTAGGAATCCAGTTATAAATTGCACGCAAAACAACTAATGAAATCATGAAAAATGAATTGGCTGGGAATGAAACCCCACAACTCATCAAAAGCAAGTTTGGTTTATTTGAATGGTTTCATTAAATAAGTCTACAAAGGTTACAAACTGAAGCACAAAGCGCAATCTTACAAGAAGCGCAACACCCAGAGTTAGTGCAAAATGTACAATTAATGGCTGCGGAGAAACCCAAGGTTTGAATTGTTTATTCATTTTTTTTAAAACAGTATACATTGTTAAATAATGTAAGGAAAACATTTATAATTCAGAAAGATTGTTTAATGTGGAAAAAGATACTCAAAGTGTACTATTAACACAAAAATAATTTAAACATTTCAGTAGCTAGTTTATTCCTCTAGGCTTCAGTTATTTCATCCACAGGAAGGAAAAAAAAAAAATCAACAGTAAATAAAACCAGTTCTTTCTTTTTTGTGAATGAAGAGATCTCAAAATTATTGAACCAAAATAACAAACAATGTGCTGCATTTGGCTTGTTTCTCTAGTAAAAAGTATTGTTTCATTTGTCTTAGGTGGTCCATTTCTCGTTAACTTGGCCACCTTTTTCTATTCCTTACTCTTACCATCTCCCCAAGAATTATAAGCAGAGAATGAATAAGTAAACAATTTTGAAGGAGGGTTTGGAACCTCTGCCCTTTTCATTTCTATCTTCCTAAAGCCTTCAACTTTCATTGCATCATTGGGGCCTAGGTTAATGTAAAGAAACAGGGCCCACGAAGGGACAACAGGATACGAGAGCCAAACAGGCTTCCTATTGTGATTCCTGGGATGTGCCGTTGAGGTGGGTTAAGAGGTTGGAAATATGTCAATTTCCCAACTCAAGAGTCAAGACGAAGCACCCAAAAAATTAAGAGTCCTAACTTTTCCCCATCTTCAGAGATAACAGAGACCACCAGTTAGCCAATTAGGAGAGTATTTCCCGAAAGCTCTGAAAATAATAGAACTGCCCATTATAACTAGGCATAGCACTAAATAACACTGGTTGGTTGCAGTTATTACTTAAGGAGAATATCTGTTAAAATGAAATGTGAGAGTATCAGTTGCAATTGCAGAAGTAAAGGTGGCACAACAGATTATGATCCTGCAACCATTTGGACATAGGAGAAGAAGAGGAAGAATATGATTCTCCTATAATGCTTACTTCAGATGTGGTTCTACTTCCACAAAAATACAATACCCCAAGCTGAGAAATGCCTGGTACATTTGCAACAAGAGGAAAGCAATCCGAACAGTTTTTCTTAGAGCAACTTTCTCCACCTGTGACACTTTTCACTATCACGTTTCCCAACTTCAAAACCAACCCCCCCTCGCTTCCCATGTTCAGCCATTTCTTCTAGGTCTGTTCAAGCCCAGCTCAATGAGTAAGACTATAGCATCCATTGGCAGGCATCACATATCTTCAAACAAGTTTGTTCTCCCATACCTTAGTCTTTTTCTTTCACTTGTTCCACACCTCCTGTAATCTTTTAAATTGCTCAATTTGATTACAGCACCCCTCACTATTCCTGAAACAGAACTTTCTGGTTTCAAGCACTGATGTCAACTTAACTTCTCACCCTGCTCATATCTCACACCTGCTCTAGACAAAATTGTTAAACGACTTAAGAACACTCTTCATTTCCCTTTGGCATAACCCACTGCTGGGGTCACCTGGGCCTTAGATTTCCTCCCACATGCCCTTTGCAGATCTGGGGTCTGATGAGAAGTTGATGCTAATGGCAAAAGCAATAGAAATCCAAGGCACTAAAATATCCAGCAAGCAATACTGGGAGAACAGAAGTATTCAAGTAAGTAATTTATACAATTTTACATTCACATTTATTTATCTAATACAATGGAAATACAAAGGAAAAAGTTAAAGTGTCTCAATAAGTAAAGGACAGAGCTAGCTTTTTTTTTCAACCTTTTAAACCTTTCATATTTTCATCTTAAAACTACTGTTGTCCAACAACATTTATATATCACAGTGTTTCCACATCAAAACTGATGGCAAAGTTACATGTCCGCAGGGAACGTTTTTTTCCTAATTACTAATGCTGCAGTCAAAGCTGCTAATATCATTTGCTTAAAGCACTAATGACCTATCATAAGAAAGGGTTGAAACCTCAGTCTTCTGGTGTTTTCACTGGGTTCTAAAGAGAGGAAATAAAAAAGGGGGGGAGGGGGAAATAGGGGTGGGTGAGAGAAACAGGTAAGAGAGAACCCAATACTTTTATTTTGTCTTGTGGCTTAGATTCTTGAGGGAATGAAGGACTTGGGGTGGGTACCAAAATTAAGAGCTACACCCACTTAAAAATACAGGTGGGGTTTGGTTTTCCCTTGAGCACTCTAATAGCTTCCTGATAAAAGCCCTTCTCTTTCCTAGCCCTCACTATTGGGTACAGGTAAACAGGAAAGCACAAGTTGAAGCTACCCCACCAAAAGAAAGCTGCTCTTTCCTTCTTGTCCCACTTCAATTAATGGTGAAGGGGAGGAAGACTCTATCTTGAGGGCTCTAAGCAGTATTAAAAACATTCCTTTCTGGCAAGAAATAATCGGTTAAATGCAGGACTAGTAGTTTGAATATAGGCTACTAACCCCTTCGCCCCCAATCACTCAGCACTCTTTCCTGTCCCCAAATCTACTCAGTTAATGTCTCTAGGTCTAAGTGGTCCGCAGGTTGGAACCTGGGGGGTTGCTGATGGATTTCTGCAAATTGCTGATGTTGAAATTCTGTAAGGAGGCAGTCCCCACAGGCTGGAACTGCCCAAGTGGCTGTGGTGCAGGGCCACCCGTCCCACTCCATTGAGTGCCAAAGGGAGGAGCTGGAAAACTGTACTGTTGTGGGGGGCACATAGACTTGGTGAAGTGACCTAGAGAGGTAGCTGATGCTGCAGAGATGGGGGCAGGGCCACCCAGGTTTGAGGTCATGGAGATGCACAGCTGACCAGGTGCTGAGAACTTCCTTGCCATTCCAGGTCCCTGAAAACAAAACAACTCATTGTAAAGTGTGGTGTGGGCATAACATGTGTGTGAAATGGGCAATACAAAAATAATATTTTACAACGGGGCTGTTCTAAGCTTATAAACCCTTTCTAATAATTATTGGCTCTTCACACTTAACAGGTGAGACTAACCATTCCGACTGGAACTGAGTGGTGGTGTGTGTGTGTGTGTGTGTCTGTGTATGACGGTGGGCATGCAGTTCAGGGTAATAAAGGAAAGGGAAGAAAACACTGAGTTGACCAATAGGGAGTGAAGGATTCAGGGAAGGAAAAATAAAAGGGTACTTGGGTGATTTTTGTCTTGTTTTTCTAAAAGTATTAAAATTGCCTGGCTGGAGTGATGCAGTGGTTGAGCGTCACCCCATGGTCTAGGAGGTCACAGTTCGATACCCGGACAGGGCACATGCCAGGGTTGCGGGCTCGATCCACAGTAGAGGGCATGCAGGAGGCAGCCAATCAATGATTCTCTCTCATCATTGATGCTTCTATCTCTCTCCCTTCTCTTTGATATCAATAAAGCCGTATTTTAAAGAAGTGTTAAAATTAATGAGCTACTAAAGTAGATCATAGCCTGAAATGTTAAACATGGTCTCAGATGTGCTAAGTGACGCTAATAGATTAGGAAAATGGAAAAAAAGGAAAACTTACCTCGTAATTCATATGTCCTTTGCTTCCTCTCCTGCCGGAAAGATTCATGGCATCTCGGGCCCAATTGTCCACCAACTTGTGCAGGTCGTCTGTGAAGGTGCCCTTCCTGCTGGAGGTCATGGCAGGAGGCTGAGCTTGGGCAGCTTGGCTGTTCACTGTCCCCCCAACAGTGTTTGTGCTGCTTGTCCCTAGAGTTAGAAGAAGCAACAGAATATAACTATTACATGGTGTTTGAATTATAATTTAATGAACAGGAAAAGCTTTACAGAATGATGAATGACAAGCCACAGAATGGGGAGGATGGATTGGGAAGCCATGCAAGAAAGGAAGATTCCAAGGCCTTATTTAGCCAAATGTTTTGCCATAACAGGGCAATGAGGTCAGATTCTTTTCAGGAGCTGCAGGTAAGGAAGGCTAAAGAACTCAGGACTATGGTTGGTACAAAGGGCAGAGCCCTCTTTCAGCCCATTCACATAGCATCTCGGAGGATTGAGACGTTCTGCCAGTAAATGTTTTCAGCATCGCATGGATGAGGGAAGAGTGGGATGGTCAGTGAGGCTAGTTGTTCTAGAACTCAGGGCAAACAAGAAGATTTCTTGAGCACTGGGCCAGGGTTCAAGTAGGAGTTACAGAAATGCAAAGACAGGTGTTTGGCCCAGGAAAAGACATGGTTCCCAAGCCATGTAAGAGTTGGCCATAATCTTTAGCCATTCCTTAATAGAAAGAGGTGGTAAGAGAAACACATGCTCTGTTAAAAAAAACCTTTTTCACCTGGACCCCATAAACACAAATTGTAAACATAAATTTGAGAGGAATTAAGGCTTCAACATCTCCCAATTTCCTATAAGAACCAAATTTACTTATGAGGAAGGTTTATTGTTTGCCTGAATCTTTCAACTCCAAGAAGGCATGCTTTTCCTGAAGATGACCTCAGTTTCAACCGGTTCAAGGATCCTCAGCCCTTCCACCCCCTTTCCCAGAACAGCAAGCACTCTCATGTGGAAGCAACAGGAACATTCAGCTGAGGCAGGGGTGCAAAAGGGAGGAGGCAGCTTTGAGGTGCAATGAAGGAGTTCTATTTCTATAGTTTGATGAGAAGAAAGGAGTCTGTGTCCTGCCTGATTTCGGCTCTGCTGGAGGGCACACTGAAGATTATGCGAAGAAGCAAGTTTTAAGGAACAGGGAGAAAAGAGTCATGGTCTTGTTTGTTTACCCTCACCCCACCTTCTTAGCAGATATCACATTTGCTATAGAATAAATAAAAGCTACTAAGTTGTGAGCACTAGGCCTTAAGATATCCCAGTAATGCTGGGGGCTACATAGATGCATACATTTTCCTGCTTTCAAGGTCAAAGCAGCACTGGAGCACAGTAGCATACCTGAAGCAACTCTGCCATTGAAAAGCCCTTTATGATCCATTTTTGGTCAAGTTTATACCACACTATCCAGAGATGGCGCACATAAGCATGTCTGTACTCGAGAAACAGCTAATTCGGAGGTGAAGCTGCAGAGGAAGGTCTCATGCTTACCACCAAGGCTTGATATGGAACTACTGTAGTGTGTGCTAGCTCCCTTCTCAGTGCCCACGAGAGCCACAGGGAATTGCTCTTGCACATACAGTGTAAAGGGAAGAGTAAGTTCCCCTATGGCACAGGAAACAGCCTTCCTCGAACAGCGAGAGTGAGACAGTGGTGGAATGGGAGGAAGAGGCAGTGAGGATGGCAATCACGATGATGAAGTCCAGAAGGCAAGCATATCATGCATGAGGACCACCATCCGGTTCGAATGGTGATTGCTTAGTGAGCTTGATGGTAAGTGAGCCAATTAAAACACAACCAGACACTATCCCAAGTGAGCAGAGCTGTCAAAGCCAAATACAAGAAGTTCTGTGAGGTGAACACCAATTACAAAGCTCGTGCTGCGAGTCCCACTGCTCTGGTCTCACACTTGTTGCCTTTCATGCTGTGAGGCCCCTGTAAGACCAAATCTCATGTCTCACTTTTAATTTACCTTACACAGTTCTGGTTTCTGAAGGCAAGGTTTATACCTGAGAGTCAACCATACTGTTGACCTTCTTATTCTGGTTTCTGAAAACAGGTTTTCCCATTAAAGGAAATAAACATATCCCTTTCTGACTAGAAATAAACTCCTGGGAAAAGTTGACTATAAACACTAGACCATGCTGTGGATTTAATCCATTTCAGTAATAAAGTATCTAAGAACATTTTTAATGCAAACATTTCTGAGAACACTGTGTGCCTTCCAGAGTACACTGACTAACCTCTCAACCTTTCTCAGTTCTGCTGAAAAGCTCTCACAAAAAGTAAGTGCATGCTGAACCACCCAAAATTTGTTCTTCAGTTTTCTCCTTCTATAATAGGGACTAGTAACAATAACCTTTTAGTAGTCACAACTTACTGCCTAGTATATCCCAAGCATAGCGTTTTCTGGTTGACCCTCTTGGTGGCCTGTGGGGTTGTTGAACTGCCTGCACTTTAATGAAAGCTACCAATCTACGAAGCCAGACTCTACAAAGTTGTGTAGATGTGGGGTAACGGGCTCTTGTATGCTGTGACCACTGCTGATTTTCCAGTGGCTGGCACATTTTTGTTAACTAGCAAATTATTTCGCAAAGGAGTTAGGAGTCCTTGATCTCTCTGTCATAATGTCACAGAGGTAGGCTTTGCAGGGGCTCATCAATGAAAACACTGACTATGAGGTGATTTCTTAATCTGGAAGGATAGCCAGTGGTCAGTAAATAAGCATGTTAAAGAATATATTAGAAAAGGGTGTGGAACTGGAGATGGAAATTGGGAATCAGGGAGTTGAGAGGTTTCAGGGTTCAAAGAACTCAAGGATAACGGGCTTTGCAATCAAGGACCAAAAGTAACAGAAAAATAAAAGATAATTACTACAGAGCTGGTTGCAAGGACAGACTTTTTTCACCATCTTCCCTGAAGCACAAAGAGAGAGCAATGTGTTAAAAATAAAGAAACATCAGTGTAAAATATTTAGAATCTCCAAATAGCACACAAAGTCCCAGCAAGAGAAAGCAGGAGGGGAGACAGACTGGTAGGACCTGGAGCCCTTGCCACAGATGTAGTTCTATAGGATGTATCTTAGTGGCTGTTAGCTTTGACTTGGTTATCTGATGGGCTGTGGTACCCAGCTAACAGAAGCTGGATTTCCATACCCAATCTTTGTATAGAGAAGAGCAATTCCCTGCATTAAGGTTCTGGGAGAGAAGGAACTCCAGTCTCTCAGATCTCACTGCTTGAATTTCAAATACCCAAGCAGTCTTTCCACTGACCCTGTCCCACTTTCTGTTTCTCCTGCTGGGCTGTTAAAAAGCACTCAATTAAATGCATTAGCAATTCTACCCCAGTGGGCTGATAGATATTACCATTGTTACAGTTTTCATTTAAATTGGTTAATATATTTCCATATCCTAGACATACTAGTACATAATAGTACTTTCACCTCTAGAAAAATCTTTAAAAATATATGGAAAACAAGCAACTTTTGAACATAAATAAAGCATTAAGGCAAGCCATGCTTCCAAACCATTTATCTATTTGGAGAGCACAGAATAATGCATTCCAAACTAGTAAGACCTCTATGCCTATAAGCACCTGGTTTTTCTTTCCACATTTGCTTTAAATCTGTCTCCTGCAATTTGGTTCCCAAGGCTTACAAGATATGCTAGTATACTGATGTCGCCTTTCATTTTAGACCCAGCAGGAAGCGATAAGATTTTAATATTTCTAAACATTTTTACTCAAAAACAGTATAATACCACCTACCTTTAAGAGTGAGATGAGAATTCACTGAATTAATTTGAAGTGGTATCTACGATATTATACTTTATAAAAAAGCCTTGGTTCTCTTTATTCTGTTAAGACACTTTAGGCAGAATAAATACCTGCCTCCTATTAATTCTTTTCATCTTTCTAGCTGGACATATAAATTAAATGCTTATTTAAGCATCAAGATGTTAGTATGCTTGGTCCAGCCTAGTTTAACCAGAAAGTTATTTATATGAATTCTCAAAAATCACACATGCTTGGAAAACTACCAAACTGGTAATGCCTTCCATACCTTTGTTAATTAGCTTTGGATAGTGATATGAGAGGCCCAAGGACCTCTGAACCATACTCAGAAATAGTGATGGCCTTAGCACATGCATTTAAAAAGCGCTTCAAAAACCACATCAGAAGTTTGAGGCCTTAATAGAGACCTTTTATTTAACTCTAGCAAAAGTTTTCTACTTGAACCCTACTTTCATTTAAAAAAAAATTATTGCCATTTCCATTTGCTGGCCAATCAGAGGGAAATGATGCGTGCTTCCCTGTGCTGCCTGTTTCATGTGTGTGATATGTAGAACAACCCTAGAAGCCAGGTGTCATCTTTTCACAGTTGAGAAAGATGGGCTGGAGAGGTTTTGCTATTGTGCCTTTAAGGAGAAGGCTTGGAAATCTCAGCAATCAAGGTAAAAATGCCATTTTCACTTGCAGGTGCTGGGATTTGGTCTTTAACAGAATAAATTCTTTATGAGAGTACACTGGAACCCTTTCAACACCTGATTTTATGAAATTAGAAGGTAGTGGTAGTGAAAAGATCCAATGAGGAAATTCTTGCATCTTTTCAACTGATAGATGGTTAGGCTTGAAAAAGATTCCAGCCTCCTCTGAAAAATAGGGTATAACTTTTACCTGCTGCCAGGATCTAAGTGCATCAGTGGTCAAGATGCTTTCTGTCATTTCTAATGCCAAGGCAAGGGGCAACACTGAATAGGGAAAAAATTGTCTTCATTACTCTTTCTTTAAAAAAAAAAATCATTGATTGATTTGAGAGAGTAAGGAGAAGGGAGGAAGGGCGGTGGGGGGGAGGAGGGAGGGAGGGAGAGGAGAGGAGAGGACGGTGATTTGTTGTTCCACCTATTTATGCATTCATTGGTTGATTCTTGTATGTGCCCTGATTGGGAATCAAACCCTTGACCTTGATGTTTATCAGGAAGATACTCTAATCCAGTGGCTCCCAAAGGGGGGCATACACTCCATGGGGGGGGAGGGGGCAGTTTGATTTTTAAGGGGGCCAATTCAAGAATGAGTTATTAACAGTGAATTTTTTTGCATTTTTTATGATTCTAGGGGCCTCATACAGTATATAAATATATATTGTGACATATTTATGCATTTCAGTTATCTATTATATGTTTTGAAACTTTATTTGCTATTTTTTCATATCACTTCATATTATTATTTTTTTTAACACTTTCTTAGTGATTTCTTCCTCAGTACTTCAACTGCCTTTTTGTTTTTTCATTTTTCTCTTCCATGGATGCCATGTTCTTTGGAAGCTTGTTTAGACCAAGTTAACGGCCTTTTAGGCTTCCTCCACATAAACTTCTTGAATAAGAATTATATGTAATGGGGGGGGGACGGGACATCTGGATTTTAGAGATGCTTAGGTGGGGCATGGCCAAAAAAAAGTTGGGAAATCACTGCTCTAACTGAGTACCAAACCAGGGTCCAGTCTTCATTATTCTAGAAGACCTAGCAATCTATGTAACCTAACACCATATCTACATGAATCTATGAAGAAGCAATTCTATCAGAAAGTAATTTTGAAGTTTATAGAAACCTATTATTTCTACACCTTCTATAATAGTTAATGTAGGGACCCAAACTTCTGAGGGTAACAGTAGTTCAGCCAAGCCACTGAGTAAATGATATACAAAGACAAATGAAAATGAACTGCATGAAATATCAGATCCAAGCAGCAGAAAAACAAGGGCGAGGAAGGAGTAAAGGTGTTACACACAAAGAGCCAAGCAGGGCGTACTCAGAAATCGGGTCCTCCTGCCACCAGGTTTGAATGTCACCTGCTCAGATGCACAGTTAAACTTCGCACAGCCTGTGGGAGGGGAGAAACAGGGAAGAACAGAGAGAGTAGAGACAGAACACAACTACAAGATGTTAGAAACTTGAGGCTGGAGTGGTGAAATGCGCTACAATGACACACAGAACAAGCTTCTAGGGAAAGGTCAAATATACAGGGCAGGAAAATTAGGCCTCAATTTCCTCCATCTGCAAAAAGCTTTTCACAGGGGAATAATGCTAGGTAGTTTGAGCTCTTGCCAAAAAGTACCTCTTTAATTTCAGTGAAATTGTGACAAAGGTACCTAAGCTACTGCTACCTATCATATTTTCCCCATTCTTTTCTCCCCAGACAGTGAACTCCTTTCATACTTGTTCTAAGGTCACTAGAAGCTCTTTCCTCTACAGGAATGTTTTGAGCAATCATTAATATATAAAACTGTTTGAAAAGTAAATAATCTATATAAAACACTGAATTGTAGGGCAATTCATCTTAGTATGCTACTCCCATACTTAGAAATTTAAAAAGCCCACATTAGCTAATCCAGCAAATTAGCTCTCAGAAACTGCTAAAACTTAGAATTTAGTGCAGGAAATCTGTCTAGTCATATTATAAGTAGTAAATCCCAAATGAGTCCTTCATATAGGTCACAAACCTAACCATTTGCTGTAATCCTTTGAAAAGAATCTATTTCACCTGATAGGAGCGATGAGTGCGCCTACCTAATCACTTCCCACCCCTTCAGCTCATAGATCCTTGGAAGTGTACAACACACAGGCGATGTTCTGGTCAACTGGCCTTCCAACTCACCTGAACAATAAGCTGCCATTAGGCTTTTGTCCTGGACATGACAATATCTCCATTTTAATGTTTTTTGGAAGATGATAGTTGCTTTGCTTTCTTACCTTGAGCTGGAGCAGAAAGGCTTGGTACTGAAATGGCACCATCACTGGTGAAGGCTGAATAGAGGTTGTCACTGGAGGGAGATGGCTTAAGAGGCTGTAATAGCTGATTTTGCCCAGTCTCTGGGATGTTGCCAGGAGGTTGGAGGGTTTGCTGGGGGTGCAAGCCTGAAGCTGCACTCTGACCAGACAAATTACCTGCCAGAAGACAAAGTAGCATGAAGAAACATCTACAGCTTTCCTAATGCACTTTAATAGGTGCTGTCTTTATTCTTCCAATTTGTCCCATTGAGTGATTAATGGGCCAAAAGCTGTAACTAATGAATAGGAGGGAAAGTGAGGAATGGCATGAGAATCAACAGTTAATAGGGCCATAGGAAACTATCCTGAAAGTTTTTTAGCTTTAGAAAACCTAAATGGATCACAAATCTGAGCTGAGTAAGACGTCTAGAACAGTGGTGACCAACCAGTGGTCTGCGGACCACTGGTGGTTCACAAGGTCCAAAAGGTTGGTGGACAGCTGATTTAAGGAAACCTTTGGAGCAGCAGTTGCCAACTGGTGGTCTGTGGATCACTGGTGGTCCATGAGGTCCAAAAGGTTGGTCCGAAAGGTCTAGACTATATAGATATGAGAGAATAGCATTTTGCAGTTCCACAACTCTACTATAAAACACTGAGTTGGATCATGATATAAATAGGTTTGGCAAGCAGTGTCTGCTTAACTTTTCTTGTAAGCATATGTCAGATCAAGTACAGAAGGTTAAAAATAGTTGCTATTCCTTATAATCACATCTCTACTACTGAATTGGTTCTAACATGCTAGAGAAAATTTGGGTCTCTAAAACTTCCAGAGAATGGAAAGCTGCTAAAATGTTTGCAACTGCTCTCCAACATATTTATGTTAGCCCTGCAGAACAAATAAGTATACACTTATTTCAAACTTTTTTACTTTTCAACTAATTATCTGTTAACATTACCATAATTGCACCAAAGGGTAAAAACTGTTTATCACAATTTAAATAGACCTACAATTCATTACAAGAGATTATGATTTAACCATTTGTTTGGAAATTCTTTATCCCAATATAGGTAAATAAAATAAAAGCTTTAATCAAGGAAATTACCACTTAAGACATACTCAAATATCTATATGAAATTTATATTTCTTCCAGTCACAATTATGACCAATTCATTCATTGAAAGGAAGAACCAACCTGAACTTTACTAAGTAGCGATGAAATATATTTTCTTCTAATTGCCCAAGAGTTTGGAGAAATAAGAGGTATGTGTTACCAGGCAAAGCTAAATGTGTTATCCTTAAGTACAACTATAAATGAAGACTATCCATGGAGAGCAATATAGATTACAATGAAAAAGGCCATTGAACTCACCCAGTCTACTTCCATAAATTAAAAAAGAGGTACTATAAATATGGGGAGTAGAGAATTCAAGGAAGTAAGAATATTAGGAAAGTCAATTAAATTCTTTTGATATTTAAAAAAACAACAAATGTTCAATAGGTTATATACATTGTTAAAGACGGAAATAAAAGACAGGACAGCCATGGCTGACCTGGTCCAGGGTTTCTTACCTGAAAGCTGGGGGCTTTTACTGCCCAAGGAACTGATGCGACTAGATTTGCTGCCTTTGCTTTTAGTGGGTCGCCTTCTTCTTCCTGAAAGAGGGGCAGCTGGGGGAATAATGACAGCAGGGGGAACCTTGCCCAGTTTGGTATACAAAGATTCAATTTCATGTTTCTGGCGACTCTGCAGATCTTGAATCTCTTTAAGATGTCTATGAAAGATAAGCAGACATAATTCAAAAATATTAAAACCACTTTTGTTCAAACAAGACTTAACCATATATTCTTTAATCTCCATTGAAGTACTTACTTTTGAATCTTTGCCCCAAATGTATTTAATCTAGTTTCTACTACATATTGAGATTCTAGTTTGTCAACTCATCTTGATGGCTTCCATTACCCAATCCAAAATCCAACAAGCTCCCAGCCAACAAATGGTTGATGATGCAGTAGGAGTAAAAGATTTCTGGCTTTTGAGATTATACACAGGAGTACTGAATCTGCTACTCTGATCCAGTTTGTCAAACATGACCAACAAAACATTCCAACACTGGTTCATTTGGTAGACTAATAAATAGCTAAGACTAGGTTAATAATTATAAATAGTGATATTAATAAAAATAATATAGTACAATAACACAAAAGATGCCGACAAAGTTCTATAACTAGAAATGCTGTGGATCCTGATGAGTACAGGAGACCCAATGACAACTACATTCAGATACTAGCTTTTGCCCATTACCCTTTCTTTAAAAGAAATGAGACACAGCCCTAGCTGGTTTGGCATCAGCCTGCAGACTCAAGGGTCCCAGGTTCGATTCTGATCAAGGGCACATGCCCAGGTTGAGGGCTCGATCCCCAGTAGGGGGAGTGCAGGAGGCAGCCAATCAATGGTTCTCTCTCATCATTGATGTTTCTATCTCTCTCTCCCTCTCCCTTTCTCTCTGAAATGAACAAAAATATATTTTAAAAAATCCTATATAATAAAAGAGTAATAGGCAAATTAACCCTCACGCTGTCACAAAGATAGCGGCAGCCAGGGAGCTGTAGTGAGGCAGGAGGCTTGCGCTGCCCCGGCGATGGAGGAAGCCAAGATTCCCACTTGCTCTGAGCTCCGCTCAAGGCAACAAAGTTTCAATTACAGAAGGTAAATAAACCCAAGATACCTGCTTCCAGCCAGTGGCATGGCCTCCGCTCAAGGAAGGGCTGGGAACCTGGGTTGCCAGGGGCAACCTAGGTTTTGAGCGGGACCAAGGCAACAAAGTTTCAATTATACAAGTTAAATAAATCCCAGATACCTGCTTCCAACCAGAAGCCATGGCCAGCCTGAAAACGGCCCTGAGCCCCTCACCCAGGGTGGCCAGGCACCCCAGTATAGACCCCTACCCTGAAGGGGCTGTGGGCAGCCTGAAAATGGCCATTAGCCTCTCACCCAGGCTCTCCACACCCTCATGGGGTGAGGGTTCCTGCTGGGGGCTTGGCCAGCCTGCAAACAGCCATCAGCCCCTCCCCCAGGCTGGCCACACACCGATTGGGTAAGGATCCCTGCTAGGGGGCTTGGCCAGCCCTCAACCCCTCACCCAGGCTGGCCAAGCACCCCAGTGGGACCCCCTCTCCCTCGGAAGGGGCTGTGGCCAGCCTGAAACAGCCCTCAGCTCCTCAACCAGGCTGGCCACACTCCCATGAGTGCCCCCTGGGTGGTTTGATCAGCCTGCAAACAGCCATCAGCCCCTCACCCAGGCTGGCCAGGAACCCCAGTGGTGACCCCCCACCCTGAAGGGTGTGTGGCTAGCCTGAAAACAGCCCTCAGCCTCTCACCCAGGCTGGCCAGGCACCCCAGTGGGACCCCCTCACCCTGATCTGGGACACCCTTCAGGGCAAACCAGCAAACCCGCACCTGTGCACTAGGCCTCTGTCCTATATAATAAAAGGGTAATATGCAAATTGACCCTAACAGCAGACCACTGGGAATGACTGGTCACTATGACACACACTGACTACCAGGGGGCAGACACTCAATGCAGATGCCCCCTGGTGGTCAGTGCGTTCCCGCAGGGGGAGCTCTGCTCAGCCACAAGCCAGGCTGATGGCTGCCAGTACAGTGGTGGTGGCGGGAGCCTCTCCCGCCTCCTCAGCAGAGCTAAGGATGTCCGACTGCAGCTTAGGCCTGCTTCCTGCTGTCAAGTGCACATCCCTTCAGCCCCTGGATTACTGGACTACTACTTGATAGCACGAGGGCTCCTGGGCTGCCAGAGGGATGTCTGACTACCAGCTTAGGCCTGATCCCCCTGGGGAGCAGGCCTAAGCCAGCAGGTGGACATCCCCCGAGGGGTCCCAGACTGCAAGAGGGCATAGGCCATGCTGAAGGAGCTCCCCACACAGAAGTGCACACATTTTTGTGCACCGTGCCTCTACTGTATATATAAAAGCCTAAGCAACTGGTTGACTGGTAGCTATGATGCACATTGACCACTAGGGGAAAGACGCTCAATGCACAGGCATGGAAACATGGAACAGAATAATGAATCTGTTATTATTCTCAGAGGGAAGGGGGGAGGGGGGAGAGATTAACCAAAGATCTTATATGCATACTAGAATAAAAGAAATGAGACATAAGCATATTGTAGTGAAAAGAATACTAAAACATAGGCATCAGGAGTTAGGTCTTAATTTTGCCATTATTCTTCATAGGAGAAAACATACGTACTTTTCTCGTAGTCGTCGCAGCTCTAACTTTAAGTCTTCATCTTCAATATCTGACTCATTGTCACTACTCATGTAAGAGGAATTGAGTGAGTTACTAAGGCTTTGACTTAGATTTTGGATAGGAAGGCTCCTCGAGCTCAGTTGAGGGGGGGAGTGTGGACTCCCTGAACCATCATCCATATCCCTACTTAGGAAGGCAGCCTCCAAGTCAGAAGATGGCCCATTCAGATGCGAAGGATCTGACAGTTCAGGCTTGTCTTTCTTTGGTATCGCAGCAGGAAGAACAGCTTGTTCCAAATCCATAGAAGGAGGAGATGCCATTGGTCCCTCTTTCTTTGCCTCCGTGACCTTATCTTCAGTTCTTGATACAGAGAAACGACCTACTTGGTTTGCTGTAGTTGTCACCTGAAAACGTCCAACCTTGGTAGGCTGCCCAATTTCTGACTTTGCTTCTGAGGCAGGAGTTTTGTGGGCACCATCTGGCATATCTGAAGAGATATCACGGATGGCCTTCCCATTAGGTTCTGGCTTCACCAGGGTACTCTCTGGACTACTACTTGATAGCACTGAGGATTCTGAAGTGCTGGATTCAAAATGAACAGACTTTGTATCTTCAGACTTATTTTTACCCTCTTTCTGGGCATCATCCATTGCAACCGAAACCTAATGGAAAGAGACCAAAGTAAGATTCTTTTAAAAGTCCCTAATATTCAATTTTTAGAATGGACCATAAAAAAAGAAAATAACAGAAACACTTTATTTCCTAGCCAATAAGTAGGCTGATTATCTGTTTACATAGTCCCTCCACTTTTGATAGTGAAAATAAATAGAATACCATTATAGAGAACAACACATCTGTACTGAGATTTACAGATTAGATGTATATTCTGAGTGCCTAGCTAAGCTTACTAAGTAAATTACTACTTTTATATCTAATGCACAGGACTCACATTCAAATTTTAGTAAAAATATAAATAACAACTGGTCATGGAATGTTGGGGATTGCTTATGAATAAGAAAAACTGCAAAGATTAAATCCAATAAATGTTAAATGCCAATTGAGCTTCAAGAATCAACACAACCAAGCATTATCATGAGAATGTGAACCCTAAGAAAAAGATACCTACTAAGAAGGGCTCCTGGTGGCTATCTGGCTTCAAATGAAAAACAAAACAAAGCGAAAACAGAGTTTAGCAGCCATTTTCATACAGGGTCCACTCACACAAACTATCCCCTAGGAAGAAGCCTGCACTGAACGACCTGCCTGCATTATTTCTGCCATCTGCTCCAGCCCTTATAAAGGAGTTCCTAGAATATTTTAACCAATAGGACAGATGCTTTCTCCACCCAATCAGAGTTGAGCAGTTAACAACTTCTTCAACCACTCAGAGTGGCTCTATTTCATCCTGTGCCTTTTGGACCAAAGGGTGAGGAATTGGGAGTCTTCATTTGCATGAGGATGGATTCAATCAGGGACCATGGATGGGGAACTTCAGTCTATATAAATCAGTTCCATTCTGGCTCTGGGAGCATATTTTTCCTCTCCACCAAAGGCTGATGATTGCATTTCCCTAGCTGAAGGTATCTCACCAGAGTAGAACAAAGCAGACCAGTGCAAGCCACAGTTTACAGTATGGAGCAGCCCAGACCAGCAAGGAGTATAGCTGTCTAGCCAGAGTGGGACTTGGCCCCAGGGCTGCCTCACAGCCATGCTGTATCACAATTGAGCTGTTCTGCACTGAATAAAATTTCCTACTTCACAGCACCCCAAGTTGGGTATTCTTATTGCTGTTGAATTGTTGCCAACAACCACTGGCTGACAAGAAAAATTGATAAGTAGTTGTTAAATCAGTAAGAAAAATGATTTTGTAAGCTTGTTGGCACTGCATCCTAAGAGCCAGAAAATGTTCCCTTGTTAGAACTGGGAAAATAAAATGATATAATCACTTGACCTAGTATTTTTGCTTCAGAAATTAATCCTAAAAGATTTTCCTAAACATGAAAAATATTTTATATACAAAGTTGTTTACTGTTACTTTAATCATTATATTGGAAAAGCAACCTAATGACTAATAACAGGTGAATGGTTAGGTAAATAAGTCATTAGATGGGGGGAAAGCTATAAAGTATCATTAGAGTTCAGTGAAGCAAGGGCAATTTTAGGTATACACATATATAGGAAAAAAGGAATGGAAGGAAATAAGACCCCAAAAAGTAATCCTGGGGAGGGTGGAAGGATAGGCAGATAGTATCAATTTGTATTATTTATCTACTGTTCCAAGTATTCCATATTTTCTTTATTAGCATGTATTATTTGGAGTAGGGAAAAATAGTAAGAGCTATAAAGTTCTATACAAAAGAAATATATCATCAACTTGGCAATTAGGTCCCAAAAGGTAGGTAATAATTCTGTTAAATGTACATTCCCCCCAAAGGGGAATCAAAGCAAAAAAAAAGTGATTGTCTTACCTGAAATCGCCCCGTCTTAAAAACACCAGTTCCTGAACTAGCTGCTGTGACTTGTGACA
This sequence comes from Murina feae, assembly GCA_004026665.1. Lineage (NCBI taxonomy): Eukaryota > Metazoa > Chordata > Mammalia > Chiroptera > Vespertilionidae > Murina > Murina feae. The sequence continues at coordinate 60,951 of PVJC01002228.1, read as the reverse complement.
CTAGAACAAATAAATGGAGGAGGAAAAGAACTTAAATCAGCATCTCTAGTTAGCTTCTTTTCCCACTGGCCAGAATCACAGCAAAATGAAACTACTTATCAGATGAAAGTTGTTAGAGGCAAGGAAAATTTCCTTACCTCCCTTTCCCCTTGGGCTTTGTCCAACAAGGGAAAAGTTATTGTTTGCTCTCCTAGAAGATACCTTTAGTATGAAAGATTATATTGTTTGGGGAAAACTGTCAAAGTCTGAAAATTTATCATTTACCCTCTACCTTTACTTGTACACATGTATGTTGATATGGCATGTTTGAAGGAATTAAGTTCCCTACAGAAGTCCTCCTTATCCACTGGTTCACTTTCAGTGGTTTCAGTTATCCACAGTAATTCCAGATATTGAAAGAAAGCGAGAGAAAACAGGAACATAACTTTTATTACAATATATTGTTAGAGTTGCTCTATTTTTTTATGAGTCACTGTTAGTCTCTTACTGTGTTTATTTATAAACCAGGGGCCTGGTGCACGAAATTCGTGCACTGGGGGAGGGGGTGGTCCTCAGGCCTCCTCCCCAAGGGGAGCAGGGAGCGGGCCTAAGCCACAGTCTAGCCTCCCTTTGTGGGAGGCGACCAGGCTAATCAGGGGAAGCCACCAGCCCCATCACCCCATTGCTGCAGCCACTGACAATCAACGTAGCCAACAAGGTGTTTTCATCAACACGGACTCCAGTCCCTTCATCATGAAGAAATGACAACTTTCTTTAGGCATTTTCAAGATGTGTCTTTCATAGGATATGACGTTTCTTTCTTTTTTTATCCTGAGGATATGTTTCCATTGATTTTTAGAGAATGTGGAAGAGAAGGGAAAGACAGAGAGAAACATCAAAGTGAGGGGAACACTTTGATTGGTTGGCTCCTGTATGAGCCCTGACCTGGACCCTGGCCAGGGAGGAGCCTGCAACCTAGGTACATGCCCTTGGTCACAACTGAACCCAGACCCTGCAGTCAGCAGGCCGAGGCACTGTGAACTGAGCCAAACCAGCTAGGGCAGGATATGACATTTTTTAGCCCCCCAGCAGTAGACCTTCATTATTTTTTTCCAGGAGTGTGGTGGAAAAACCCTAGATTACCTTTTTTGGATTCTTATTACCCAAGTTACTAAGAATATTACCAGTGGCATACAGGGAGCTTAGCCAACGAGCGTTAAGGTGTTTCCTCTGCAGTTCACTGCGATCACCAGCTCCACCCCTCCCTAGGCCTGTAACCTCTGGCCGAGGCTGCAAGCCTGGGCAGGGGACCCTCAACCCCCTCTGATCACCTGTTCTGCCCCTCGGGCCCCCCTGCCTTGCCTGCCACCTGCCGGGCTAACAGGCCTGACCACTTTAGTGGCGGGGCTGAGCCGGACTGGGCACCACCATCTTGTGGCTATGGGGGAAGCCATCTTATGGCTATGAGGGCGGCCACCTTTGTGATGGAGTGATGCCTGATTTGCATATTTTTCCTTTATTAGATAGGATTAAACTTTATCATATGTATGTATGTATAGGAAAAATCATAGTATACATATAGGGTTCCATACTATTGGCAGTTTCAGGTGTCTACTGGATACGTCTTGGTATGTATCCCCTACTGGTAATACTGAGTATTGTATAACCAAAGTAGCTTGGCAGCTTAACTACAATATTAATAGATACTATAAACTAAGGTTAACAAGCAGTTATACTGTTATTCACTCTAACTCAAAGATATAAATAAATGAAGGGAACGATGAGATTTCACCTAGGATATTAAGACCCATTTAAAATACATATATATTTTTATTAATTTCAGGGAGAGGGAGAGATAGAGACATCAATGATGAGAGAGAATTACTGATTGGCTGCCTCCTGCTCGATCTCCAGGGATCAAGCCTGCAACCTGGGCATGTGCCCTTGACTAGAATTGAACCTGGGATCCTTCAGTCCACAGGCCAATGCTCTATCCACTGAGCCAAACCAGCCAGGGCTATTAAGACCCATTTTTAAATGAAAACTAGCTATGGCAAACTGGTTAGGTAACACTTAGGCAAAATCCTAGAACAAAACAGTGAAGATGTTAGAACCATTAACATACAGTTCTGAGCAACTTTAAAGCCACCTAGATTCTCTCTAGGGAAAATCACTTATTTGAGTTTCTTTTTAGAGATAATGTAGAATCTACACTGGCATTTTCTTTATCTTACACAACCAGTAGAATATTGATTATGATATCTATATCTATATATATAAAAGGCTAATATGCAAAGTGTCCTCTCAGGAGTTTGACAGGGACACTGGGGGATCGATCACTTGCTATGACATGCACTGACCACCAGGGGGTGGCACAAAACAAAGGAAGGCCCTGGTTGGCAGCTGGAAGGAAGGCCTTGATCAGATCACTGGCCAGGCCTAGGGACCTTACCTATGCATGAATTTTGTGCACTGGGCCTGTAGTTTTCATATAATGTTATGACTTAGAGAACATTCTGTATCGATGTTTCATTCTTTTTAATGGCTGCATAGTGTTGCAAAAAGTAGATATAATTTTTTTAAAAATGTAGCACATTTTAACCAGGCTTCTATTGAAAATTTAAGTTATTCAAACTTCTTACTATTATAAAAATGCTCTAATAATATTTTCTTATAGATCTGTGGAATATATAGGTATGAAAGTGCTGAATCATTTCCATTTAAAACTTTGATAGACATAAACTAAATTTATCTCCAAAGAGACTGTACCAAGTCAATGATAGCTATTAAACTTCTGAATTTACCAATGAGAAATGAGAAGTGCTACCATTTGTGGTTTTATTTTGCATTTCTGTTATCATAAAGACAGTATTTTCATGCCTATGTTTCTTTTTTCTTAATCTTTTATTTCTTGTCTATGTTCAATTTATAGAACTCTTAATATTAGCAATATTATTATAATATAAATACATGCACATGCATACACTTCCCAGTTTTTCATTTATCTTTGGACTAAATAGCATGTTTTTTTCCAAGCAGAAAAATTGAAATCTCTTATCACCTCTGGGATGGGTATTAAACACAACAATACCTTTCTCTATATGAAGGATCAGCAAGCTACAATGCATGGACCAACTTCAGCACACTGCTTGTGTTTGTAATAAATTTTATTGGAACACAGTGAAACTCATTCATTTATGTATTGTCTATTGCTGCTCTGGAGCTACAATAGATTTGAGTATTTGTGACAGACTGTATAGCTAGCAAAGACTAATATATTTACTTTCTAGCCTTCTACAGAAAAAGTTTGCTGACTCTGATCTAGATAGTTAAAATAAAAAAAAAGCTAAATTTTCCTTTTGTTTCCCTATAGCACCATTCCTATAGTATCATTTTTTATCTTTGATCCATTTGGAATTTATTTTGGTCGAAGGCTAGTGATCTTTGCTTTTTTTCCAGATGGCTATCCAATTGTCCCAAACCATTTACTGAAATATCCCATCACTTACGATTTGAAAGGTCACCTTTTTAATATTATACTTTCCTTTGTAGTTTGTCCATTTCTAGAATTTATCATTTGTTCCAGTGATTTTTTAAGTCATTCATTTTAAAACAAGAGAATCAATTCCCTTGAAAATATTTTGAGAGGTTTTAAGCAAAATTTAGCATTTAGGAAGAGCACTTAGGTAATTTTATTAAAAGTTATATGGGGTCCAGCCAGTGTGGCTCAGTGGTTGAGCATCGACCTATGAACCAGGAGGTCATGGTTCGACTCCCAGTCAAGGCACATGCCCAGGTTGTGGGCTTGATCCCCAGTAGGGGTCACACAGGAGGGGTCACATCAATGATTCTCTCTCATCATTAATGTTTCTATCTCTCTCTCCTTTCCTCTCTGAAATTAAATACACACACACACACACACACACACATATATATTTAAAAAATAGTTATACAGGGAACAACATTTATGTCAGGTGGTATTGAGAATACATATCCTATATAATAAAGATGTAATGTGCAAATGGTCGTTAGCCATGAAGTGAAAACGATTGACTGCGTAATGACCAGATCACGGATTAGCAGGAGGGTGGGGCAGTGAGCTAGAAGCGAGTGGGGGGGCGGGAGGGGGAGGGAGCTACAGTCTTGAGGGTGGCAGCGAGCTACTGGCGCATGAATTCGTGTGCAGGACTACTAGTATTTTTATAAAAAGGGAGAATTAATGTTAAGCATGTGGTATACAAAAATCACATTGCATAAGTATAGCTAACATTTAAGTATTCTCACTTTTAAACTTGATTCTGAAGGAAAAGGCAACAAAAAATAAAACCTTTCAATCATCTGTGGGACTGATGATTTAAATTAAAAGAGACTCACTACAAAACTTTAGAATAGCAGTAACTGATACAGACTTATGACTAAGCACAGGGTGATAAAAGTCGTAATAAAATATTTAAGTTGATGATATAAGTAATTTTTACAAAATTAAGTTGGAAGTATGCCTTTCTAAAGAGATTACATTTTATGGACATGCAAATTTTAATGACTCCAAAAAGAGATAAAAATGTTTAAACTGATTAAATGAAATCTTACATTTGTATTTCTACCATCTATGCTACTCAAGTTTAGCTCTATATATTTAGTGTCACAAAAGCCAAGAAGTTTATCAGTAAATTAACTTTTATATGTGCTTGAATTTTTTCATCTCTCTTAGGAAGAACCTAGGCCTAATTAATAACAAAGGGTTTTTATGCTAAGAAACTATCAGTATTCCTTGCATGTTCTCCCTGAGGGAAAAAAAAAAAAAAAGAATGTGTCTTTGAAATAGTAATCATTTATAGGGAGGTTTGGAAGTGGTAATATGAAAGGAAGGATGCTTCTCACCATCCTTCTGAGGCTGTTCTCCTGCTTCTGTAACTGCTGTTGGAGGCACCATGGACACAGGCTGCAAAACACAGATACAGATACCACAAAATCTTTAGCTTTGGTCAGTCTTAAAATTTGGCCTGCTGCTTTTCCTCTTATAAAGAGCATATGTGAAGAACCCTTCTGTCTGAGGGAATTTTTTAACAGCCTAAAAATAGGTCTAATGTAAAGAAAGACATTTTAATGAAGAAATTGAGTCTTAACACTTCTACATTGCTTTCTTAATTTTTTCTCATTGTATACTTGAGTATAACTTAAATAGTCACAGAAAACTAGTTTTAATCAGAACATTAAGATGTCACATGCCTGAAAGGATTAGAGTATAGCCTCCTCTGAATCATAAGTACAAAATCTTTGGTATAATTCTAACCAGAGAAAAAGAAAGTATTTTTCAAATAAAATCTTTTCCAGTTACACTACTGGGTCAGTGTTAATTTTTCATTAACCGGGTTTATTTCTGCTAGCTTGAACAAAGACAAAATAGGTGTTAAAAGTATTAATAGTCTAATTTACAGTTTATGTTCTAGGAACGTAATACATTAGGATTATGGGAAGATTTTATCAAGATTTTCAAAACTTACACCAACTGCAGATGTTACAGCAATAGTCTCTGGACTAAGTGCTCTTCTCAACTGAGCATCAAGATCTTCCAGAGGTTGCTGGGATTGAATGAAAACAACCACAATAAATACAGGTCTTTGGTATATTCAGAGCCCCCGTGTATAGACCATTTATATAGGACATACTGTTTTATGCTTTAGATTGACATGACACAACATGTGTCTATTCATGGAATCAGAAACTCAACGTACCAAGTTCAACTTAAATATACTAGTACCGCTTGAATGATTTAATGTTATGTCATTAAAATGTTATGTCAACCTCAAACCTTAGAGAAACTGTTACATTTATGTTTTTACAGTTTCTTAGAAAAACTGTTACATTTATGTTTTCACAGTTTTCTTTCTAAGTTTTCTTTCTTACCTTTTAAGTTTAATGTTACTTAAAGTGATAAAAAGGTTGTCTATTTGTCCTCTCCTTAAAATATATTCTGAAAAATGTATCAAAGTCTATTGGTAGATTAAGAGTATCACATGTTCCCTATTTTCTTTTTCAGTTTGCTACATCTTTCGGAGACCCTGGCCTTACAAATAAAAGATGGCAATATCAAGGAATATTATTCTTTTTGTAAAGTCTTAATAATCTATACTCTTAAACCTGCCCTATAAATGACAGCAAAGAGGAACTGGAGGCCTGAGTATCCCATCATATTAACCAGGTCTTATTACCATCCATCTCAAGGCCATAAACTTTTACTTTTGCCACAGTCTCTTAACATCCATCTATCTTGGCTTCCAGCAACCTATTCTATAGCTTTTACTTATGCTTTTCCCTGTCTGTATGTAGGCACTATCCACTTACCCCTCCACATGTCTTACTGCTGTTTCTCATCACACAGCTCTCAGAATTATAAATACATGCTTCTAATGAGAAAATAGGTTTTAAACTCCCACAATACAATTTTTTTCAAAACTTAGTAGCTGCTGAAGTGATTTATTTGTTGGAGTTAAAACTTTATTATGGTAAGTTCATTAAATTATGTGCTACTGTATATCTGGGATTAAAGAAGTAAAGACAAATTCAGGCTTTTCAAATTAGCAATTTACTATGTTTTGTTATATAGTTCTAAAATAAATTCCTAATTTAGTTTCAATGTTTACTAGGCTTGATCCACACAGAAGTTTTTTCATGGTTACAATGCATAATGAGTACCTCCTATGGGAATTCAACTAAATGTGTGGGGATGGTAGAGTAGGGTGGAAAAGGAAAGAATTAAATACTGAAGCAATTCTGACCACCATTCTACCCAGTGGGCAGAACTGAGTGTGAGATAGGAATCTCACAAACACATCATTGGTCTCATTTCCTGTATGAGCAATCTCATTTCACCTGAGCTGAGTGATTTTTGTATTTAAAGATATGTCTTTTTTATGAAATATCACATATAACTACCTATTATAAGTCAATTACTTAATTTGATGATCATTAAAAGAAATGTCAAATTCAAGAAGAAAAATGGTTGCACTAAGCTCATAGAAAAAGGGCATTATCAATTATTAGTATGGTACCCTTTCCTAAGGAACTTTCAAAGTTAATTCTGTATACATGTAATTTTTTATTTCCATGATAATCTAGAGCAAATTACCTCTTACTTAAGATGCAATTTCACTATTCTACGAATAAGAGGAATTATATTTGTTTGGCAAAATGTCAACTTTGCTATTTTCTTTCTTCGTAAAATATGAAAAAATTATTAATATTAAATGTTTTCTGGATGACTTGAGGCAACATTACAAATGAAAGAACCATGAAGCTTCTTACTTTAAATAGGGCCTGGGTCATTTGTTACTAAGTCAAAACCAAATAGAAGCCAGAGCCATGATCCCACAATGGAGATTTAAATACCCTTTGTGAAAGAAAACAGGGGCACAAAAAGAAATATGCCAAGTCTTAGGGCACCTGAGTTAGTGAAGGTCCTGGAAAAGGTGGCAGCTGCTCACTGGACGGAATACCAGCTAGAAGTTCAGTACCCACTGACACAACCTACAGACAATGAAGGGAAATTCAAGTCCATGAAACACTGAAATGTAATGACCGGAGAACAAATCAACTAAATCAAATTGCAGAAGCATAAGAATAACATGTATCTAGTTAATGCATGCTTGTCACCTGGGTTACACTCTTAAATAAAGGACAGTATAACCCTGATACTATTATAGGGATTACTGTGACATACCAATAAAATGAATAGTAAAATTTAATAAGAAGTTATTCTCTAGGGAAAATAGAGGGAACAAAGGTTGTGTGGACATGAGAGGCACAGTCCAGGTATTTTTGAACCACTGCCTTGGTACAGTATAATCAGGCTTTTCCAAAAACAAACAAGACTTTTCTGAGAAAACAAAAACAATTCAGAAGTAACCAAGGGTCAGGCCTGATAACAAAAGGCATTAGAAATCCAATACTATCAAGCAATTTGTTTTCTGAGTAAAACCTCTATATTAACTACTGTTGAAAGAATTTTCTATCAACGGCAATGCATATAATACAGTAGGAAAAAAGTATAGCCTTATTACTTGAAAAAGATCAGAGAGATTGAAGAGGCAGAATGAGAGGAAACCCACCATAGCAGAATTAGAAAAAACCTTCTAGTTATTTTTTTTCTAAGATTAGATTCTTTTCTCCTCCTTTGTATCACATTAACTTCTAATTTTTTAATGACCCCATATTATACATCTGTGGAATCTAAGCAAAGCAGATAATTTGCTTCATTCTCATTGAAACAAAGATTATGAACTTCTGTTACTATGTATAATTGCCAGTAGAAGCATTTAGCTCTCTTTTGGGATAGATTCCTTCAATTTCTACCAATTAGGAAGAAATGCCCGTAATTTTACCTAATTATTATAATTCTTAGAAAATCGTGCAGTATAACTCCCAAATCCTGCCATATTTCAAAAGGAAAAATATCTCATGTTCATTGTACATAAACCCTAAAATCACCTTCAATTTATTTATTTTATAAATACCAACTGCCTATTATCAGCCAGACATTTTTATAACTTCATTTGTAATTTGCAAGGCTGAGTGAAAAAATGCATATATTAGGAGGAAAAAGAGTGGTTATATTTATTAAATTATTTCAAAACAAGAATCTTACTGGAGCCTTAGTTAAAGGTAGCTTTGACGGAGCAGTTCCAGGTTTCACTCCTGGTGTAGTGCTGACCGGAGCTGAAACATAGCTGACTGAAGTAGAAACTTGCCCAGGTGTTACCACTGGCATAACAGGCAAACCAGTTGTTCCTAGTGGCAAACTGGTTGGTGGTAAGTAAGTGCTTGTAGTTGAAGTCATGAGTTTGCTGGGTGCAATAGCAGTCGTTGGGATACCTGGTGTGGCAGTGGTTTCTACTACTAGTGATGTCTCCAATGAGACAGAGGCATGCTGAGTTCCAGATGAGCTGGGTTCACTAAAGAGAGATCGCAGCTTTTCCTCTAGAGTCTTTATGTCATCAATTCCAGGAGCTTTGGGCTGTGTATCAGCATCTATTTCAGGACAGTGTGTATGAGGCTGGTTGGGAAGCAAAGCTGGTTGAGGCTGACTATGAATTAGTGTCTGCTGTACAGCAGGCACACTAGCAACAGGCTGTGCCAAAGGTGGAATAGCAGGTACTTGGGGTAATAAAGGAGTAGAAGTGGGTCCTGCTGCTTGGGGAAGGACAGGAGTAGAAGCTATAACTGAGGGAATGACCAAAGGATGCACCCCACCGGGTTGAGAAATGGAACTAGATACTGCTGCTCCAGAGGAAGAGGAGGAGGATGGTGCAGAGTGGGACAAAGCCAATCCAGCTGTACTGCTATGAGATATTTTATCAAGTGAGTGTGCACTAACCACCACTGTCTCAGCTAGTGTAGGAGCAGAGGTGCTGCTGCTAAGCTGAAGAGATGGCTGTGAAGCTATGCTTGGGAATGGAGTGGTGCTAGAAACCGAGGTTAATGTGGCTGCCCCTGTAGTAGTACTGCCTGCTGATGGCTGAGATAATGCAGATGGAGGATTAGCCCCTGGGGCAGCAGCACTGCTCACTGCAGAGGCTGAAGTTGTTGAAACCGGTCTAGAAGGGAAAGTACCTATACTAGAAACAACACTCCCAGATGTGGGAGCCAGAACTGACTGGGATGTTGCTGATGTTGAGACAACTGCAGGTATCGTGATGCCTGAAACCACGCTGGAAAGTACTGGTGATTCTTCAAACACAGGTGGTATAGAGAGTTCACTTGAAGTTACACTTGTGCAGGTGGTAATCCCTTTTTCAGTGGGAACTGTAATCTCAGACTGAATGACTGATGTGGAAATGTCATTAAGAGGACAGCTAGTTACAGGGACTGATACTGAAAGTGTGGCTGCCGCTGTGGTGGGGACTCCAGCAATGCTACCCATGGAAGGAGGTACTACTGGAAATGTTGGTCCTGTCTGACTAAAGTTGGGAGGTGCTGTATTGGGTCCTTCTGTCATCTGGGCATTTTTAAGTTCAGAAAAGGCCTGCTGTAGACTAAGGGATGAAGCAGAGTGAGACAAGTTCATTCCAGCACCATGAGACGTAGAGGCAGCAACTGCAAAGGAAATGAAAAAATTCAGCATCAGTCCATTTTTAAAGGGTGGATTCAAAAGAATGTCCTAGCATCTATTTTTGGATTAGCAACTAGGGCACATACCAACAAGGTTTAAAAACTCTTCCAAGGCCCTGCTGGCATGGCTCAGTTGACCTATGAACCACTAGGTCACAGTTCAATTCCAAGTCAAGGCACATGCCCAGGTTGTGGGCTTGATTCCCCAGTGTGGGGCATGCAGAAGGCAGCCGACCAATGATTCTCTCTCATCACTGATGTTTCTACCTCTCCCTCTCCTTTCCTCTTTTAAAACAATGAAAGTATATTAAAACAATAACTCTCCCAAGGAAATGATAGGCTCTAAAACAGCAAACTAGCTAGATCAAAGTAAGTTAGTGTATACGATTATCTATTTCTGAAAAGAAAAACAAAACCATGAAGTAACCTCAAAGCATATGCGATAGTACTAAATGGAAAAGCAAACACATATTACTATCCCTACAGAGTATCTATTACACAGACTGTATCTAGTTATGGCTGTCCCTTTGGCTCTTTTTCTTTAATCTTCTCTATTCACCACTTACTTCCTTTCTTCATATGTTTATCTGTTAGTTATAAACCCAATTTTCTACTCTGTTTTATTGTCTGTGTCATTATTTGAACTACTGCTAGATGACCTAGCTTCCAATATAGCAGAGATGCCACAAAATATATAGAAATAAGTGGTAGAAGCAATTCCTTACCCGTATCTGATATTTCACTGGTGAAAACTTTTGATTCTCGTAATCGACTTTCTGGCACAGGACTCACTATAAACCGTCTTCCAGCAGAATGAACAACTTGAGTTAAAGAACTGGTAGGAATGCCTAGTTAAAAAAAAAAAAAAAACCACTTGATTGCATTATTATTATACTGTACATATTGTCACTGACATGAAGCTTTAAGATTTCATTATTAGCACACTTTGGTCAAAGGTAAGAGCAAACACAGAAAGAAAAGAGATTCACCTATTTGTTGTGTCATGGAAGATGCAGGAAGTGGTTGTTTGAACTCTCCTTCCAATTTCTACAACAAACAAAAGTAGTTCAATTCATTCTCAATGCAAACTAAATTAGGCAAATTGCCACATGCAAAGAGAACACAAATGTTTGATCATCTCAGACAGATGATCACTGGACATTTTGCTTGGCACTACAGTAATATGTTAAATAAACAAACCTTCACTATGGGAATGTTGAACCTACTTGAGAATCTGAAAAGCCATAGTCATCCTTTCCCTGTAGACTCTCCAATCCCTGGTCACCCTCTGGTTCCACACTGACATCCTCACTGAGCATTTCGTCAGCTTTTTCAATAATTTCCCGGACTTGATCCACAAAAGACTCTCTCTCTATTGCTAGAATGAAGTCATTGTTCACCTGTAAAAGAAATGTGTTGTCAGTCTGGTTAGTACAATATTTCTCAAGCTTTAAGTCTTTCAATTATCAGGTTCATGACTTCTGCCCTATCTACATATCACCTAATTTATTATTTACTTGATATGAAAGTTCTTCAATACTAGTTGGATATGTACTAGACAAAAACATCCTAAATCACAGGCTTGGTGTACTAGTTATATTCACATAGAAATAAATGTAAAAATATATTACAAAATACTGTATATTTGGCTAGGGCAGTGGCTACTTAGATCAAGAATTAAGGCAATATTGGAATTCCAAATGGAGACATACCATAATTGTTGCTATCTCCTCGGGATTGTCACCATCTAAATCAAATTTGAATGTAACCATTTTCCGATTGTGAGTCTCTAACTGACATTCTACTACCCGGTCTCCTTTATTTGAAACCTAAAAAGAAAAAGAAAAGGTACTTTGTATCTTGGAAGACCACATTCACCTTTGATACTGAATTTGAGAAAGTAATGCAAATTATCACTTGAACTTAAGCTTGACGTTACCACTGGTATTCCTGGCACCGGTACTCTCTGCCTTTTAAACTGGGAGAAAGAAAATATTAGCCTTTGAGACACGTACTCATCTTCCACTGAAGAGTTTGAAAGAAATGTAAACTAAAACTGCTCTTTTTCAAAAAGGTAAATAGAGTCTTATCATAGAAATATGGAATTTAACTTTCATTTGAGTGATTAGAAAGTCCTAAAATTTCATCAATACACCTAAGACTTAGAAATATCTACATAATATAAATTATATGAAACCCACATATCAGCAATACTTACATTCAAAATTCTCAATTTTGGGCGAGAAGTCTTTTCATGACGAGATCGACTTCTCACAGATTTTCGATAATGCCGTTTTGCAGTTCTCCCTTCATGCCTTCCACTGGATGATGGGACATTCTCATTGCCATCACTCATACCTGAAGCAACATCTGAATGTGCACTTCAAAAAAAGAGTTCAGTTTACAATATGAGATTTAAAGTTTTAATATTTTTAAGTTTCATATTATCCTACTACCAGTCAAGGATAGAGATAATTTTACTTACCTGTCTATAGAAGAGACCAAAGTGGCAGGAACTGGCTCTGGAGGAGCAGCCTGAGAGACTCCCTGAGTACTCTGTGAATAGAAAGGATAATTCAAATATTGGAAGTAATACATTTTATTTACTATTCACCATTCCCAAAAAGCTACTCTTTTTATTTTCCTTATTTCTCTCTTAAGTCCTAGAAGCACTAAATTTACTAGTAATTCTCAATATTCAGCATCTAGAGATAGTGGTCTTAAAATTCCAAAGGAAGTTTCTAAAGCCAGTCTCTGATATAGACCGCATGGTGTGATACCAGCCAACATAGTTGCTAGATAGTGAGAAACTATAATTTGCCATGCAGCCAGCATCTTACCAGAAGTGTGCAATAGGGCAGGCAGAGTAAAGGGCAAAGATGATTCAGATCTTTCTCCTAGCAGGGCAAAAATGATTACCAGGAGTACAGCAGGATAAGATATTCTTACGACTGCCACGGCAAGAATTTGTGAAAGGAGAAGAATAATGGCTAAAGTACTAGCTAGAGAAGTGAAGTGCTAATAGGGTTAATCTTCTCCAAGGCACACTCACTTCCCAACAGAACAGCCAGTGGCAACAAGGCCCCCACATTGGCATTTCATTCTGCTGTAAGAAAAAGTCATTCAGAAGTTAGTCTGAAATAGTCTCCAAATGAGTTTTAAATCGGAACCTACGTTTCTGCTCTGTAATTTTTATCCCATTACATATATGTTTTAGATGTTAACATGCAGAAATTCCATTTACCTCCAGAGCTGCTTGCTGGGAGGATGTAGTGGGGGCTTGTGCTAAACTCACTGCTGGTTGGGACACTTGAACCTGTCCTCCTACACTGCCCACAGGAACTACAAGATTTGATTCCATATAAGGCTGCACCACTGTAGGAAAGTAACCTGGTGTAGCTAATGCTTCTGTAGGCATGGGAGGGGATAAGACTGTAGAAGGGATACAAACAGAAGCCACGCTGGAAGAGGGAGCAATATTTGAATCTCCTGGATATTGTGGTGGCAATCGAGGTGGGAAGCCCTGTGACAGAAATGAGGAAGGTGAGTTAGTGCAGGTCAGGTCATCAAATCAGCAAGACATGCCAGAGAGAGAGAGAGAGAGAGAGAGAGAGAGAGAGAGAGAGAGAGAGAGAGAGGGAGAGAGAGAGAAAATGAATGCACAAAGCAAAGAAGAATAGTAGCCCACTCTTTTCCTAATAATTTAAAGATTTCTGATTTCAATTTAGGGGACAGGACTCTACAACTGTACTTTAAATTGCTGTTTGTTGTTGTTGTTTTTTTCCTTCCTCCTGGAGATTATTTAAATAGGAGGAATAGACATAATTCCTTCTAGAAAAATATCTACTTTCTAGTCAATCTTAAGTGGAAGAATGAAAAAATTTTTAAGGTATCAGTCATTCCAGTCATATCATGACCTGCTAATCTTATAAATCCAAACCTTGAAACTTTTTATTGATACCATGTTAGCTACTCTACTTATTCTTCTTATTACAAAAGTAGCCTGATGTACTCTTAGAAGCCATATCTAGCATTCAATTAAGCTTTACAGTGAGTTTTAACTGAACCATTTTTTTTCTCCCAAGAGGTATCTTCAGAAAAATGGAAATGAATCGTTAGAGATCATTACTCTATACTTTCTCAGAATTTTACTATTTTAGTTTCTCTAGGAAAGATCAGCAACTACTGTTATTGCTAGTTATTCTGATATTGATGGTCTACTATAAGAATCAAACCGTCTGGTGCCCTCCTTTTTGCTAGGCAACACAATACCTGGTACAGAACATCTCCAGAGGGAAGTGGAACCTCAGCAGCTTGTCCAAGGTTAGCTGGTAGTCCCATGGACTGAACTGCTGGCTGCAGAAGCTGTGGGTGAACCTGACTTGGCAGCTGAGTCACAGGCTGCAGAAGGGTTGGAAGCTGACTAGAAGCCAGAGTTGATCCCCCTGGGATCACAGCTGCTGTAGCCGATGAAGCCAAGGTGAGCAGAGGCTGATTAATGCCAGCTGCAATTGTGACGGGAAGGGTTGAGAAACCTGTCTGAGCCGCAGACACATGAGGAGCTGATATAGGAATTTGAGAGACAGAGTACTGAGGGAGTAAGGAAGTAGGGAGTGGCTGTCCCATAGGGAGGAAATGAGCACCAGAATGGACTGGAACAACTGTGGGTTGTGTTGCAACTGAGATCTGAGGTTCGCCTTGGATAGTTGGTACTGGCTGGGAAACTGGAAGCTGAGAAGGTAAAGAAAACAAAACAGACAGATTTAAAAAAAAAAAGAGCAAGGCCACCAAAGCAAGATTCATTTATTAGCTCAAAGGAATGAAAATTTAAAAAGAAAACAGTAAGAAGAAACCCTGGATACATTAGTATAAGTTAATATGCCACATAAAAATAAGGAAAGGATTGCAGGATACAAAGAGGATGATTGGCTACTGTTCCAGATCTTTGTAGAGAAGTTTACTAATGCTTAATTGTTCAACAATAAAATGAGGACCCTTCCTCAGGCAAGGCTTTTTTGTTTATAGCATTAATTGAGATATATTTCCCATACCATAATTCACTGGCAGGTTTGCAGTCACTAAATCTATGAATGCTATTACAATAGTTACCGAAATTCAAATGAATTTCTTTCTTCCCAGAGGAATTATATTTCATCAATATTGCCTGTAACAAAGGCCTATAAAAGTAGGTATATTTACCATATTTCACTGATTCTAGGATGTAATCACCCCTCTCCAGCACTCCATTTTAACATTTGTGAAACTGAGATATATCTTACAATTAATGGTGTCAGTACTTAGAGATACATAAAACAATGGTGCATTTTACAATTGATAGTATCTCAGAGCAATAAAATATGACAGAAACAATATATTGTGCCAAAATACAAGCACAATAAGCCCTAATGTTAAAGTTGGAAAAAGGTAATTCAGAAGAGCATTTCTTCTATGGGGCACTTTTCAAGTGATTGGAAGGATGCCTTAGAAAAGAAATCATTCCATAAAAGAGATTTTTACGATTTACTGTCATTAGGCAATGAGGGATAAAACAATGCATAAATCTACATGAAAATACAGCATATTCCCTGGAATATTAACAGACACAACTCTAGAAAATGTAACATTTATTAACTCATCAGTTCTAATTCTTGTCAAAATGATTTTAGACTCGTCAAACTTAAAAGTTAAACATTTTTAGATGGTCACTGCTCAGTATGTATCCATTTACATTAAACAATGCATATGCACAAAAGGAGCAATTTTTTACTTCCTTTTTGCAAAGAAACAATCAACTTTGCTATTTCATCATTAGAGAAAGTAGAATTCTATCTACATGAAAGAACAGGTTACATGGAGTTCCCTTTAGCATACTCTTAGGAACTATTTACCTGTTTTCCAGCTGATACTTGAGGCAAAACCTGTGAAGCCTGAGGCTGACTCACTGGCTGTGCAGTAGTGGCCTCACTGGAGGTTGTTGTCTGTGGAAGTGAATACTGCACTGTCTGTTGAGAGGGGGCTGTCTGCTGTATTCCCTGCTGCTGAGAATAAAATATAATTACTCAGTTTTATTTCAAGTCATTAATAGCATGTTTTCAAGGAATT
This sequence comes from Murina feae, assembly GCA_004026665.1. NCBI lineage: Eukaryota > Metazoa > Chordata > Mammalia > Chiroptera > Vespertilionidae > Murina > Murina feae. Next base: position 44,763 of record PVJC01002228.1, on the reverse strand, counting down.
ACTTTTGCCTAAGGCCTTCAGTGTCTGAAAATGATTTTAGTAATCAAGACATACACAAACCCAAATTCATCAATTCCCCTTTACATTTCTTTTTTTTAAATATATTTTTTATTGATTTTTTTTATAGAGAGAAAGGGAGAGGGATAGTTAGAAACATCGATGAGAGAGAAACATTGATCAGCTGCGTCCTGAACACCCCCTACTGGGGATGTGCCTGCAACCAACATACATGCCCTCGACCGGAATTGAACCTAGGACCCTTGAGTCTGCAGGCCAACGCTCTATCCACTGAGCCAAACCGGTCAGGGCCCCTTTACATTTTTTTTTCCTCTGGTGTTCTTTACTTGTGGTAGTACCACGAAGAACAATTAACCAGTGTTTCAAAACTTTAGTCACCACTGGTTCTTCACTCAGCATTCCCCCTTGCCTCAAAAGCATCTATCTAATATAATAAAAGAGTAATATGCAAATTGACCGTTACCCAAGACACCTAAGCCACACCCACCAGCCAAGCCACGCCTCCCAGCCAAACAGAGTGACTGTATGCAAATTAGCCCAGCCAAGATAGAGGCCGGCAGCCATGGAGCTAGAGCAAACCAGAGGCTTCTGTTGCAACTGCCTGCCTAGACTGGCTGAGCCTCTGCTCACAGCCACGCCCACCAGCCAATCAGAGCAGCTGTATGCAAATGAACCCAGCCAAGATGGAGGCCAGCAGCTACAGAGCTAGAGCAAACTAGAGGCTTCTGTTGCAAATGCCTGCCTAGGCTGGCTGAGCCTCTGCTCACGGCCAGGCCCACCAGCCACTCAGAGCGGCTGTATGCAAATTAACCCAGCCAAGATGGAGGCTGGCAGGGCGGCTCTGCACTGGGAGCCTCCGCGGCCAGCATAGCTGTGCCAGGTGTGTCAGCTCAGTGAGGGGGGGTTCCGGCCTGGGGCCTCCTCAGGGCATCCAGGAGCGCCTGTCCCAGGTCCACTGCCTGGCTCCGCCCCCGGGGGCCTCCCCGGGGCATGCAGGAGCGCGGGGGCCTCTGCGGAGCGTGCAGGAGCAGCCGTCCTGGGTCTGCTGCCTGGCTTTGCTCCCCAGGGGCCTCCTTGGGACATCCAGGAGTGCTTGTCCTGGGTCAGCTGCCTGGCTCTGCCCCGGGGGCCTAAGTGGGGTGTCCAGGAACACCTGTCCTGGGTCTGTTGCCTGGCTCTGCCCTGGGGGCCTCCTCGGGGATGTGCGGGAGCACCCGTCCAGGGTCTGCTACCTTCATCCACCCCCCCAGGGGCCTCCAAAGGGCATGCAGGAGCGTCTGCTGCATAGTGTAGAGCATCTGAAGCCAGTCCACTGCCCGACTCCACCCCGGGTGTGTTTGCTCAGCAGCAGGGTCCCACCGAGGGATCCTGCATCAGCGTCCACCCCTGGCTTGCCATCCAGCTCTGCGCCAGGTGTGTCCCCTCAGCGGTGGGGGCCCACCAGGTGTGTGTGATCATGGGTCCTCAGGTGGAAAACGTCCAGGCCTGCACTCACCAGCCCTCCACCCCCCAGTGCACGAACCCTGAAGGGGCTGTGGGCAGCCTGAAAATGGCCCTCAGCCCCTTACCCAGGCTGGCCAGGCATGCCAGCAGGTGGACATCTCCCCCGAGGTGTCCCAGACTGCAAGAGGGCACAGGCCGGGCTGAGGGACCCCCACCCTCCAAGTGCACAAATTTTTGTGCACCGGGCCCCTAGTGTCATTTATAAAGATCTTTAGATACCATATCCAAATAGGTCCTACCTACTTTAACTTATCATTAAAGTGAAAGCTGATAATGCTATTTCTCTATTATCAGCTCTCACTTTGGTCCTCTATTAAAATAATTCTACCTCCCCACTTAATCTTTCCATTAACCTATTTTATAAACTGTATAATTAATTTACTTGAAAAATAGCTCTGATTATAGCTACATAATAGTCAGAAGAGCATTGTATTTGGAATTTTAGTTTTATCATTTACTAGCTGTAATACCTTAGAGACTGTTCACTTTACTGCCAAAATGAAATTTCCTTCTTTGAAAGTAAAGACACTGGTCAATTCAAGTCAAAGCAGGACAAAGGAAATGACTTTTGGGAGTCAACCATATGCTGGCCACTCTGGTGTTAACACACTTAAACTTAATGTGTGACACATATTTGTACTCAAATACTAACTTTTATTATAAATTAATGGCTCCTTTTTGTGTAACATGCCTATTATATAAAAAGTGTTCTCTAACATGTTTTCATTTCGTCTACCAATGGCATCAATGTTTCAAAGATGACTATTTTGGTTGATTTTTTAGAAAAATAAAATCACCAGTAGTAATATTCATTTTATTTTTATTTAACTATTTCTGAAAATGCAATTTTCTTATTTTAACTTAAAAAAATGAGGGACAAATGGCTGTTGAATTATGTAAAATATTTTCAGCAACTAAGATAATATGTATGCAACTCTAAGGCAACTCTGAATATAAGAAAATTCTGTTTTTCCACTGAAAAGAACAACAAAAACTGGCACACTTTTTTGGTCAACTTGAATATATTTAAACTTTAAGGAATTTACATGGAAATACTACAATTATCAAAGCTATTAATTTTATATACCTAAATAAGATTGCATATTAAATACTAGAGGCCCAGTGCATGAAATCTGTGCACAGTTGGGGAGGGAGGATGGGGTCCCTCAGCCCGACCTACACCCTCTCCAATCTGGGAGCCCTTAGGGGATGTCCAACTTCCAATTTAGGCCTGATGAGGGATCAGGCCTGAACTGGCAGCTGGACATCCCTCTCACAATCTGAGACCTCTGGCTCCTAACTGCTCACCTGCCTGCCTGCCCTAACCACTCTGCCTGCCTGTCTGATCCCCCTAACTGCCCTCCCCTGGCAGCCTGGTCACCCCTATTAACTTTTTTTTTTTTTAATCTTATCCCCTTCACACACAATTGTATTTGACTTCCTTATTGGCTTTTCCTGTCACACAACTTTTCTCTCTCCTTTATGTAACACTTTTTCCTACTGACTCATCATTTATAAACTTTTCCTCCTTATTTCCTACTTCTGTTCCATCATCCTTCTTCCCATCTTTCTCCTACCCTCATTCCCATCCCACATTCCTTCTTTCCTTTATCTTTACCCCTTCTCTCGTTCCCCCTTTCCTTTCTTCCCACCTTAATTTTTTTCTTCACTTCCTTCCTCGGACCTGCTTTGCTCCCTCCCCAATCCCTTCCTTCTTCCCAGTCTCCTTTTAGGCTTTATCAGCTCCCCTTTAAAACTCCGTCCCCACCATTTCTCTCTCATCCTACTTTTCCCATACATTCTTCTCTACTTCCACTGTTTTAATATCTACCTGCCTATTCACTATCATTTATCTTTTTTCTCTTCTAACTCCTACTTTTAAAATTTGTCCCCAGTATACAACTATACTTGATTTTCATTATAGCTCCTACAGTTCACTCATACATCCTCTTTCCTTCTTTAACTCTGCTCTCTACTGACTCCTTTATAAAGTTCTTCCTTCCCTCCTTCCCTTCTTAAAGCTTTTGTTTTGGGGTGGAGTGAGGGGGTGCATTAACCCCCCACCTAGGGGTTTGCCCCCCTCTTCCCTGGCCTCCCCACTGCTGTCCTGCTCCCATTCCCAGAGAGGGTGGCTGAGGCCCATATGGCCCAGGTGCTGCTGCCATGAAGCAGGAGTGCCTCCACCCAGAAGGCCTCAGACTGTCCACCACTCCATTCCAGATCCGTGGGTGCGCCTCCCTGCCAACAGCCTGTGTTGGGGGCCACTGTCCTCCTCTTGTGTCTGTGTGGGGCTCGCCAGGTGCACCTGCTCTGCCCCACCGTGGTCGCCACCCCCTCCCATGTACAGCCTCGTGTTTCCTTCCCTTTTCCATTCCTGTGTCTTTTTCTTGTTCCCTTTCTATTTCTGTTTCTCCTCTTAGCCTGTCTGCATGCAGGCCTACATTCCTCTCCCTCTCCTTTCTTATCCCCTCCTATCATTTCTTATCCTACCATGGGCCTTGCAGCTGTTTGAGCAAAGGGCGGGAACAGAGCCTGCTGATCCAGTTGTGACGTGATGCTATAACAGACAATTTGCATATTCCTCTATTACTATATATAGGATAGTAATTTAGAAGTTACTCCTTCATCATTCAAACTCTTTGTATGTAATACATCAGTGTCTTTGTCTTCACTGAAGCTACACTATAGCATTCTGGAGCATAACCTAATACTTTCCCTTTGCATCTTGAGGTAAAATTTGCAGTGACAAGCATCTGTTTGAGTAATATTGGGAGAGATGATTTTTTTTGCATTTGTCTTATCTAATCTAATAAAAGAGTAATATGCAAATTAACCACCACTCCGAGACACATAAGCCACGCCCATCAGCCAAGCCATGCCCCCAGCCAATCAGAGTGTGGTCAAATCTCACTGCAGGTCAAGCCAAGTACCTACCTGAATTTTCCGGGACAACTTTCCAGAAGCGATTTCCAACTTTCTCTTATTAAAGCCACTCCAGCAAAAGCTATATGCAAATTAACCCAGCCAAGATGGCAGTTAATTTGTATACACAGGCATGGAGCAAAGACTAAAGACAGCCTAGAAGGAAGCCAAGTGCTGCAGAAGGGAGCCAAGCAGCAGAGAAGGGAGGAAGTGAGGCAGCAGAGCCAGGAGCGAGTGAGGTGGCAGAGATGGGAGGAAACAAGGCAGCAGAGACTGTGGAGACAGGAGGGAGCAAAGCGGCAGAGAAGGGAGGGAGCTGAGGCAGCAGAGAAGGGAGCGAAGCCTGCCTCAGCGGGCTTCGCTCCCTTCTCTGCTTCGCTCTGGCTCAGGAAACCTTATTCTTGCAGGAATCTTCCTGCAATGGGCCTCTAGTAGACTTATATTCATGTTATCTTTGTATTAACTTCTTGAAGTAAATAAGTTGTTTATAATGACATAGAAACCTGGAAGAGTAAAGGTTTGACCTGGAATAGTCATTCACCTAAGAATAAGATCCAAATCTATGCTTAATTTCTTGACTTTTATTTTAAAACCAATTCTGTTGGAATCTGTCTATAAATATTTCCAAACACATACACTATTTTTAAGATCCTTACATTTGTTCTCACCAGTTATTGTTCAAAATAAAGGACATTAAGAGCTCTATAATATGAAAGTATGATAAAGACTTGAATACAGTATATGGTGATTCCCTTCTTTATACTAAAGAAAACGGATAAATTTGAGAAAAAAATCCCTACCTTATATTTGGGTATATGATTATCTCTCCCAACAGCATAAATGCAGAACCATGCTTACATCAAGATTTGGACTCAATCAGCTCATTCCAATCAGCCTTTTTTCCCCCTCTTTTGGCTTAGAATATTCTTTATTCTTACATCTGAGACTAACTGGTAGTTAGAGTCTAGTTCAAATGGGATCTCTTTCACGAAGCTTTCCTGATATTCCCCCTTACTGTTAGGAAGTGATGTAATGTCTCTCATTTCATGACACAACTGGGTAGCAATTAAATGGTTAATTATGAAATCAGATTACTTGGATTAAATTCTGTTGTCTATCTTTTATAAGCTATATAAGCTTGAGTAAATCACTCTACTTCTTTAGTAAATAACTCTACTTCCATGTGCACAATGGAAATAACGATAGTACCTATACTTACAAGGTTCAGTAAGGATTAAATATTAAGATTAAATGCAGGCTAGTGCTTTGTACATTGTATATAATGTTAGCCATTATTCTTAGTTGTTTTGTAGGAGTTGACATATATGTCTACTAGAGTAGTTAGGCTCCCTGAAAGAAGTCAGAGCTGGTCCCTTTTGGGCCTCAGGGCATAACTTATGGCTCTTCAGAGCATGAACTCAATTAGGAAAATAAATTGCTTACTTAGTTGGGAGGTGGTGGTGGTGAGAACACTAAAAAATGAACAGTTTTTATAGACATAAACCCTCACTCTTTGCTTAAAATAACTGAGAGGCACTATGCCAATTGTACCTTACAACATTTAGGGAGAAGTGGCTCTTTTGGATAGGCTAGGAGTATGTGGTGATTTTTTTGTGTGCACAATCACACTAGCTAATAATCAACACATCAGCCAACCAGGTATTGTTTAGCACAGTAGCTTGGCACCAGCTATGCATAAACTTGCCTCTTGAAACCAGTTTAAACTAGCCTATCCTGACTATGTACTATCTTTTGGACATGGGTGCTGAATAAAAAAAAAAAAATTCATGAACCTCAATTAAACAGAAACTAAGAAATACCTGAAGATTTTACATGTGCTCTTCAGAAGAAGTTACTAAGTAAGTAGGGCAGCTCATGAGTTTTCTTGTGGCAACTAAATTTTCCAGTAGAAAGCAGCAGCTATTTAGTACCTCATACCACTAAAAGGTATTCAATAAAAACATGAAAAAACCCCCCAACAAATCCCTTATCCTATATAATAAAAGCCCAATATGCAAATTGTCCCCTCACTGGGAGTTCAGCCTCTGGACTAGCCGCTATGATGCACACTGACCACCAGGGGCAGACGCTCGACCAGTAGGGTTAGCTTGCTGTGGGTGCTGGTCAGCTGGACTGGAAAGTGAGGTGTGAGGTGAGAGCCCTCAGTAAGCTCCCAGGGTTTGGCCCGAGCCAGCTGGGGTGGAGGCAGGCAGGGGCAGGAGCCAGAAGGGGCAGGGTAGTGCTGGAGGTTGCTACACGTGATCCGAGAGCTGTGGGCTGTGCAGCCCTCTGCAGTCTATGGTATTTTCAGTGCACAATTTATAATCTTCAGCGCTGCTACTTTTTGTTAAGTTTCACTAACTACTCCAGGAAAATGGGTAGCACCATTATGGGGTGATGGGCCAGGTACACCAGGACTCAGCAGAAAGGGGGGCAGGGATTCCAAAACTTGAAAGGAAGCTGGAGGCAGCGAGGAGCAGTGGGGAACAGCTGCGCAGGGGCCTAGAAAAGCTGCTGGGTGGGGGCAGCTGAGGAGCCTGGTGCCTCTCCCACGGGGACAGGTTTCATGTCCCTCCCTTCTCCTCCCCATGACCAGCCACCTCAGATCTCCACTGAGGCCTCGCACCTGGGCTAACTCACCCCTGCACAGCTCTGCATGGCCTCACACAGCCCCTTCCCACACAGCCTTTGGGGGAGCTCCGCCCCCAGAGGGCAGGAGAAAGGAGGCTCCAAATAGGCAGTCGCAGAAGGAGGAGGCAGAGCAGGGCCCACCAAGTTAGATGGAGGGGAGGGAGAGAGACCCCATAGTACTGGGGATAGAGATGGGCGGGGAAGGAGGGCCCTGCAGAAGCATGGCCTTGGTTGAAGTAAAAATCCTGACCCCCATTTTACAGACCCCAACAGAGTGTGTGTGAGGGGAAGAGACTGTGAGGGGACTGGATGGATGGAGAGCATCAACATTTGTTTCATGGTCTATTTATTTTTATTTTTATTAATATATTTTTTTATTGATTTCAGAGAGGAAGGCAGAGGGAGAGAAACATCAATGATGAGAGAATTGATCTGCTGCCTCCTGCACAACCCCCACTGGGGATTGAGCCCACAACCCAGGAATGTGCCCTTAACCGGAATCTAACCCAGGGCCCTTCAGTCCACAGGCCATGGCTCTATCCACGGAGCCAAACCATCTAGGGCAACCCATAGCCTATTTAAAACTGCTGTAGTAGGCTGAGCAGGGCTCTCACCACCATGGTGTTACCTGATAATGAGGGTGTCTCTCCTCATGTTGGGATAATTGCAATATAAACTGCAGCGAAGTAAAGACACACCCATGGAGCCTGCAAAGGCTTTCCATGACATAATGCAATTTACTTCATGTGGCGAACAGAGCTTTGGAAGGACATGAGGTCTCCAAGACCAGGGGCTGGAAGGAAAGTGTGTGCCGAGCATTCCATGCCGTGTGTTACGATCTATATATGTAAAAGCCTAATATGCGAAGTGTCCAACCGAGTGGTTGACCAACTGGTTGCTACGATATGCACCGACCACCAGGGAGCAGATGCTCCAAAACCAGTATGGAATCTTGCTGCTGGGGTCCAGCTGATCGAGATGCGGCTGAACATGTCCTGGAGCCGAACTACAGTCCCTCCCTCAGTCCTTCCCTGGCCACCGGCTCCGATCAGCCCCAATCAGGACTGGGCAAGATGGCCCTGATTGGCCCTGATCACCAGCCAGGCAAAGGGACCCCACCCGTGCATGAATTCAAGCACCATGCCTCTAGTCCATTTCAGAAACCCATGAAATAAAGTAAATTCCAGCTAAAATACATTTCTTGCCTAGCTCTAATAAAACTAGAGATATGGTTCCCTAAGGAATAAAATAAATTTTTTTTCTAAAAACAGACTCTACTCATATAGTACAGAAGATTTACGATCTTTCTTTTTTAAAATTTATGGAAACCCAGTAGCTAAAACAAGCAAGTGCAGCTTCTTGGGTACCTCTACAGAATCTTAAGTCCCTAAAGAACTTTAATATAGAAGAAAAGAACACTATAGAAACTGAATTCTGGCTTGTAATTTTTACTTCTATCCATTTACAGGTTTATATAAACATGGAAAAATTAAGTATCTTAAACCACAAATACCTGACTCAATTTTATGATCCTACTTAAATATCATGCTATATTTAAATAAGTCACAAAATAAAAGTTATCTAAAAAAAAAATCACAAACATAAATTCTTATTTATACTGTAAGATAGCCATTTAGCCATATTTTTTTCCGCAGAAGAGTCAACTACCTAATTCTTTTAACCTGATATTTATGGAATTGTCTAACTAGAATAAGATATTTAAGAAATTCCTATAGAAAGGGGAAAACAGAGTATCTACTTATATTTGCTCAGTTTATTGGTATTGGCTCTGTGTCCAAAAACACACAAATTAGGAGACTGGTATCCATGATAATGCTCCTATCCTCAACCAGCTTTATTTAATTTTTAATCTGAATTCTTATTGGGGGTTAATATTAAAATAGAATTTGTTAAGGTTGGCAAAAATGTGACTACTCAACTGAACTATAAATATATATAGGTACATTCAAATATTTGTCTGGAAGAAACAACAGGAGCAAGACAAAGCATATAATTCCCAACATCTACATTCTATAAGATACAGGTGTTCACAGAGTTAAATGTGTATATAGCCAAATTAACCTTGTACAAAGAACACCTGATCTTAAACTAGTATCATATGACTATATTGTCACATGCTGGACCAAAAGCAGGCAATTTATAATAAGAATTACAAGCTTTGGCACTGCCCAGGTGGCTCGGTTGGGGTGTTATCACCTATACCAAAAAAGGTTGCCGGTGCAATCCTCAGTTGGGTCATATGGGAAGCAACAGTTATATGATGTTTCTTTCTCTCTCCCCTGCTCTGTCCTGCTAAAAATCAACAAATATATCCTCGGGTAAAGATTAACAATAACAAAAAAGAATTAAAGGTTCTGTTTCAAAAATCAATAGGAACAGAAGCCAATGTACAATTTGGTGGTTCAAAAACATACTTTGTAGGAAACTATGTACCTTCCCAGTAACTATAAATTTTATTTGAAACAGTTACTAAATATTCAGTTGTGCCAAAAAGCATTATTTCCATGCAAATAATTATTACAAATATCACTAGTGTAATGCTCACAAAAGAACAAGTTATATATATATGATACTAGGGGCCCAGTGCACAAAAATTTGTACACTCAGGAGGTCCATCAGCCCGACCTGTGCCCTCTCGCAGTTTGGGACCCCTCTGGAGATGTCCACCTGCTGGTGTGCCTGGCCAGCGTGGGTGAGGGGCTGATGGCTATTTGCAGACTGGCCAAGCCCCCCAGTGTGGATCCTCAACCCATTGGGGTGTGGCCAGCCTGGGTGACGAGCTGAGGGCCGTTTTCAGGCTTCCCACAGTCCCTTCAGGTTTTGGGTCCCTACTGGGGTACCTGGCCAGCCTGGGTGAGGGGCTGATGGCTGTCTGCAGGCTGGCCAAGTCCCCCAGTGGTGTCCCTCACCTCACTGGGGTGTGGCCTGGGTGATGAGCTGAGGGGTACTTTTAGGCTTTTAGGCTGCCCATAGCTCCCATTGACCCAATGTCCCAGCAAGGCTGGCTGGACGCAGGTTTCTGGGGTTTGTTTATCTTCTATAATTGATACACTGTTCCTTTAAGCCCGGGCCTAGGCAGTTAATGAAACCTTCTCTCTGCTTCAGCTCTGGCTTCTATAATGAAACAATGTTTCCCTTAGAAGTCAGGCCCGGCCTGCTGTTTGCTTCCGCTCCTGAGTCTTCTAGGATTGATACTTTGTTGCAAATATGTTGTTCCCTGGAGCGGAGAGAAACCCAGGCAGCTGGCAAACAGTTTCACTCCTGCTGCAATGGCCGCTGCCTATTTACTCAGCTCCCTGAGTGCTGGCCTCCATGTTGGCTGGGTTAATTTGCATACAGTCACTCTGATGGGCTGGTGAGCGTGGCTTAGGCATCCTGAAGGGATGGTCAGTTTGCATATTATGCTTTTATTATATAAGATTCTGCATATTGTTAAATTATGTATTGAATTATCTGTTTAAGAAGGCAGATAAATTTGACCAGCATCAATGATTCTTTTAATCTAGCAGATTGTTAAAAAATACATTAAATAAAGGAGATTTTCTAAAATGTTACTGAATATGAGGTATGTTATGCCTCTTCATTTTCCTTTCAAAAACTTAGTAGGCCATTTACACCAGAAATTTAATTCAAGAAAGATGTAAAACAGTGTATTGGCTACTGCTAATCTATAAAATGTAGCAATGAATTGCTCTCACCTGCTGAGAATGTTGTATGGGTTGGGAAGATGAAACCCCTGTTACAATACTTGAGGATGGCTGACCCTGGCTCTGGCCCTGTGCCTAGAGAAAAAAAAAAGTAAATACAACAAATTAGAAAAGCCCTGAAGTAAATGTAAAGAGAAGTCAGGCTTTGGCAATAAATGTTAAGTTCCTGAGAGTTAGCTTGAGTAAGATGAAACATTAGCTTGATAAAGTATATAATGAAGAGACTGCTGGGGAATCTTTGGTAAGAAAAGGTTAAAAGAAGAACATACTCTGATCCTATGCAAAAACCACTGATAGTTAAAACCTAACCACTTCTGCTCAGGCTATAATTTTAGCTAAAAATGGTAAGATTCCTAATACAATTGTTAATGACAATAATCAGGAAAAAAGTAATAGAATATCAATGTAAAAATACCCCTGTATGTGAACAATTAAAGAAAAAAGGGTATTTGATAATACTAATTTGGTTCCTTTTGCTATTTCTTGTAGTACCATGGTGACTTTTATGAAAACGTGTGAAAAAAATCTGTTATTATTAATTGCTTACAATATTAGTTCTCAAGCAAGGGCAATTTTGCCCTCACCTCAGGGAACATTTGGCAGTATCTGGAGAGTTTTTGGTTGATGCTACTGGCATCTACTGGAAAGAGGCCAAGGTTGCTGTTAAACATCCTACACTGTGCAGAACAGATATCCCAAACAAACAATTATCCAAAGTAAAACATCAATAGTGCTGAATTAGAGAAAACCTGACCTACAAAAGTCCAAGTTAAAATAACAGAATGTGAGAAATGAAAATGGGGCTTTACAAGAGGTTTCTCTGAAGGTTCCTTGGATATAACATGTAACTACATCTTAACCACTATACACATTCATTGTTTCTGCAATATGTCTGTAAATTAACTATTTGATACTTGAAATTTTACTTTAGAAATTTAAAGAACAGCTGGCAATGCATTAAGATTTACAGTACAGACTGACAACAGTGTGATGATGTGAGTGTACTGCATACCCATGCAGTATAACTTTAAAGTTTCTGGATTTTTTTTGATTCTTGTTACTATTCTAAGTAAATGATACGTTAGGTACACTTTCAGGGTTGTTTATGCCCACATAGGAAAAAAGTACAAAGAAGAACATACAGTTTTTTATAAAAGAATGGAATATTTTAAAGATCCAAAATATGTCTTAAATATATAATTGCATAATCTCCTACACAGATCTTAGTAAGACTTATAAATTTGATAAAATGTATCAAAATATATAAAATAGCTAATACTAAATCCACTTCTTGAATTCTATTATGGACATTACTTGGTCTTTATTTGCAAGAGTGCATAAACTCATAAACATAAATAACAAAATTTATATTTAATAGAGATATTTAATGTTCCTTAGCTTGCAACATATATCACAAGTTCTTAAAACAAATTTTAGAAAACCCACCACCCACACTAGATTCTAACTTAGTTGCTTCAAATTAGAATTAGTTAACTTTATGGATTGACATTTTATTTGGATATATAGTGATTTGTTTGATTGATGCCTTTTTAAAAAGGCATCTTCATTTTGTTAAAACAAATTCTAAAGACGTTTCCTTTCTGTCTTTTAAAATCCTTCTACACTAATAAAAATTCTGTGTAGTTAATTCTATGTAAAAAGAGGTATTTTTGTTTTATTTTTTAAACTAGCCATGTTTATTTCTAGGGAGAAATACTTCACATTAGTATTTATAAATAATTAATGTTGAGTCAACATCACAATATAGGCATCTACTTTTTTACTACTAGTTTTAAATATGCTATCTATGAATAGAATTGATTTTGACAACCAACTAAAATTCTAGTTTTTATTTTTTTCCCTAAGGGTTTGCATATGTTATAGGTAAAATAGGCAGCTTCTCTCTTATATTTTGGTCTTAAATACAAATAGTTTATAATACCCCCAAATGAAGAAATTAAATAATAAATTAAATAATATTCCTCATAAGTGAAAAGGAGGGATAGCAAATTTAAATGTAATGATGCGTAGTAGGGTAGTTTAAAATAGTGGAAGTTTTCCTATAACCTGTGGATGGAGTGCAGATCCTCCTGAAGAATATGAGGCAGATAAAACCTGTTGAGATGTGGTTCCTTGGGGGAAACAGAAGAAAAGTGGGGATTCTTGTAACACTGTCTGAGGCAGACGGATAAAGGGTAATGAGACGTCAGAGCCAAAAGGTGCAGCTGCTCCCCCTGTAGGGGGAGGTGATTGAAAATCACTGGGGTCTGAAGAAGTAATTTGTGAGGAATCACTGGAATATTCTGGGCTTCCTATTGGCCAGTTCTGTCCGATAGGCTCTACCACTGAAACGGTTAATTCTGGGGCATAATTATGCTGTTCTTCAGTCACAGGCTGCAGGCGGCCATGTAATCCAACTGATTGAGGAGGTGATTCTTCCTGATTCAAGTCCATTGCAACCTGTCGATTTCGGTAAGCACGCTGAGGTAAAACTCCCCCTCCTTCTCCTGAAGAGGAGCTTGGAGTGTGAACATGAAATTCAAATACGCAATTGCTTCTGCTCTCATTGTTATGAGTTAACACAGCAGGTGCAGAATGAGGAACAAAGACAGGGTGAAATTTCAAACGTGTAGCATCTGTACTGATAGGTGCAGAAATACTAGAGAGGGGAGATCCTGGACTCAATCCAGAATCTAATCTTAAATTCTGAAGGTGTCCTACCAAGAAAGCCTGTCCAGATGGAAATTCAAAGACAGAACATGAGGTAGGGCCCCCTTGTACTGGCTTCTGTTCAGGTATCTGTTTCATAGGACTTGACAGTACTGGTGAGTTGTATGGTATACCCTCATACTGTTCTGCCACCTGGGCCTGGTACTGTACCCCAGCTAGATACAACGCTTCCTGAGGAACAAAACCGTGAGCTTCTTCTGAAAGTACTAGTCCAGGTCTACAGTCACTGTAAACTTGAGGTGGTTCAAACAAAGGATTGACCGGTATCTCACATGGCTCTCCAGTTATTCTACTGGCTGTAGTACCCAGCATAACTACGGCCTCTGGTGTCCAGTTAGCTGGGCTGCCACCAGGTGGAAGAAGATTTTGGCCAATAGTCCTCAGCAAGGGTTGGAAGTGGTGAGTTTGGGCTTCCAGGAAGGAGGTGCTCTTACGCCGCTGGGAAATGGCCACCTTCGGTGGACAGGTGGGAGGTGGTGAAAAGGAAACTGGACGTTCATGAATAGTTGGGAAAAATATCTGTGATTCTGGGTATGTTGGGGTCCCCCCACACGGATGCACCATGGACTGAGGCTGTATCAACATGAATAAGACAAGTAATTCATACATTCATATGTGAAATTACATTTGACATGCACAATTGGATAGCTCTGTGTAACCCTATGAAATGGTTACACCAAATTTATAATTAATAAAGAATAACAATACTTGTAGAAATTATGTGCATAGTGAAAATCCATTAAATACATCCAGGTCCATGTAATTATTTTGTGGGACTCTTTGCATTAGATAAAAGCTGCTTTTACAAATTTCCATTCTCAACTTTCCTTTCTCAAACGAATTTAACTTTCTAAGTGATTATTTTACTTTTATCTACAATTAACATGCTTACTCTTAAGACTTAATATAAATTACATCAGTAGAATAAGAGTTAAAAACAATAAACCCAACAATTTTTATAATGTAAGAAATGCATTTTAATTTAAGCTATTATACAAAGTCTACCTATATTCTATATTTTTATTATCCTCTCCTGTTAGAGGCTTCAGTGTTATTTTCTTATCAAGTAATAGTATATCTTATAAGTAGAAATCAGAAGAGATTTTTGGTGGATAGTAAAAAATACACAACTTGACTAGTGACAGTAATGTCTTTTTCCTGGTCTATCCCAAAACCAGATAGTTAATTTTACTACATGAAACATGTGACAGATGCCAAATTACTAAATGCTCACTTTTCTGGTCCTAGCTAAGGGTTGAATAATTTGATGTTCAAATCAGTTGAAAAGAATATAAATAATAGCTGACTTGATACAACAGTACTTTTGGGGGGTCAAAGAAGTTGTTCTGGATTTAAAACTCTAACTTTAGAATCCTACCTTGCCTTTGCCACGTGCAAATAGTGCACACTGTAATAATTCACTTTCATAGACTCATTTTTTAAAAGAGAACGGTTTCATTTTTTCAATAGGGAAGACCCCTATCAAGTTAGCAAAATAGCGCTATTGTTATTTCTTCACAACACCTAAAAGAGGGTTCCTATTAGTATTCTAAAGCCATATCATTCTCCTAGGTAAAAATCTGAAGATTTGGGCATTGCTAGATCAGAATGTTAACTATATTCTCTATTTGGAAAAGCAACAACAATGTCCCACAGTGTTTAAAACTTTAAAAGATAGATCTTTTATAGACACAGATGGGCCAATGAAAATCATATATGTGACTAATGTATTCATTAGAGTCAAGATTCCACCTTAATCAATCGAAGAAAAAAAAAACTTTCATGAGGGAACATTATGTGGCCTTTTAGTTTTCTGACGCACCATGTTTCAAACAGCTAAGAAATTAAAATCAACTTTCACTCTTCAATTATTATTCACTGACTATGGGGGAAAAATAGATTCATCCAGTTTCATTAGCATCTCTTTAAAATAAAGTGAGGAGAAAACATTTTTGAGTATTGTTTGATAAAGGGGAAATTTGCCTTTGATTAAGCCAATAATGAGCTTAAAATTAAGTAATACTCATGTTCTTTACTAGGATATGAAAATGCAAGGATTTGTATAGGTTAGTGGGGGATAGAATATTTTTAAAAAGCTAAATTTTATTGTGCACACATTGATATATCTCAACGGTGTTATAAGCATTCTCTCTCATTACCTCCTTGCATTTCCCTCCATATAACCTTATAACAACAACAACAAAAATTTTCTACAGAAGAACTGATATCCTAAAGCATAATGTAATACTAAGTTCAGTCCTGTTCTTTAATTTTTATGAAAAACTTTAATGCCTGGATGTATTCATTGGTAATAAATTTTCATTTGTCAGGAAGTTTATGGTTACATACAGTACTGACAAAGAGGGAAGGCAGGCTGGAGCGTCGGTGCTTGCGCTGAGAGGCAGAGTGCATAGGCAGGACACTCTCCAATGCTTTACAAAGCTTTTCGGCAAAAGTTTCCTCAGGGGCAGTCCGAAGGAGGGGAGGAGAAAGAGGTGCAGATTGCACTGGTGGTGGGGTGGAAGGAGCACTGGGAGAGATGCGGGACAGAGAGGGAACAGCAGAAAGATGGGGAACACAAACCGACATGCTACGGCCACGACGAGGCTAAACAGAAAACAAACACACACATGAAAAACACAGTACTTTGAAAACAAAATAACCAAATGTACAATGATAACAGAGCAAAGCTGACATAAAGAAACATATTCCCCCTCCCCTCCCCCAATTCCACAAAGCCAATTTTTTTTTTTTTTTTTTTTTGGAGAGATATAATTCCAGAAAGCACACCTGGCTGATCATATTTATTCTCTCTATACTGTTGGTCAAGTACAGGTTTTTTTTTAATGAACAACCATGAAAATGATCAATTATTTTCCTAGATATTCTAAAATAACATGAATTATTATGATTGTATGAATAAGAATGAGTGACTGAGGTAGCAGAATATAGCGTAAACAATGAATATGGGCTTGTAGCTTCTGCAAACTTCTAAAGATTAAACAAGAATGAATTCTATTAGTTGAATGCACATTACAAGATATAGAAGATTTTAAGTGTGGATTACTTTGCAGGAGCTCTGGAAGCCTCAGAAAAGGTTTCTCAATTCTATTTGAGTAGGCATCAGATTTAAAAAGTTACTGGCTCACAGTATTTTATTTATTTCGTTTGCCTATCTTTATCTGTAAAGATAATTTAAAAAGTCATTTTCTACTAGGAAAGCATTATCTTTCTTGTAGTAATTAAAAATAGATACAAGAAATATTGTGTATTTATATTAAAGTAGTCAATGGAAAATATCTTAAATGTGAATCTTTAAAAATTAACTTTAAAAAATTTTTCAGGTACATCAGAGATTCAATTTAGGTTTGCAAAGTTTAAGGCACCTTAACACAAAAGTTATAATACAGCTAAAAAGCAGTGCATCTAATACTATAAGGTTGTCCTGAACAAGATTTTTATTTCCTTTCAGATATATAAACTCCAACCAATTACATTTTTTTTCCCTAAAATTGGCTGCATAGAATGCTATGAGCCAAATTTATGGCCTGCCAGCAGCAAGTATGTAAGTATCATTGTATGATTACGTACTTCACTTCTGATTCTATTTTTCTCCACTCTTGTTTCTCTTTTATTCTAATTTCTAAATTCTCCATAGAATTGATATGTTATTATAAGTTACAATAAAATATTTCTTGAATAAGAACAAAATTATAAAAATTTATTAAGTCCTCAATATTTAATAACTTCATACCTCCACAGAATATTGTCATTAAAAGGCAAGAATGTTATTAGCAGCCTGCTTTTAGCACATCAATAAATATAACTATGTTTGTGGCTCAAATAGTTAAAATCTTCATAAATGATCACTCCATTTCTTTTTCTAAGAAGGGACCAAAATGTTCATAACTCTGTAATAAATGAATGAAGCCAAAAAATGAAAAATAGTTTTCAAATGGTCTAGTGTGATGATCCAGAAAAAAGTCAATTATAACAAGAGTAGAAACTGATAAGAAATTCTGACAAATAATATTTGTGAGATCACAGAAATACATCTATACACGCTTTATAAAGTTTTTCTAACATCTAATTATCTTAAAGGCCAGAAAAGTAGATTGTTAAAACATTAGTACATTAGAAGTTTTCTTTGTGTTACTGTGGCCATTCATCTTGAGACCTAGCCAATGTAGGACTGATAAATGGACTCTGAAATAAACACCTTTTATCCCAAGCTGTATGGATAAAAGGTAAGAGTAAGCAGAAGTATTTTCTTAATAGAGAAAGATTTTCATTTATTGAAGAGCAAGAGTTCCACAAAATTCAGATTAAAAGCTTTCTGAGAAACGGAAAATCTACCTGTCTAAAGATTTCACTAAACAACTGTTATATAGTGACTAATTTATTCTCCAATTCCTTCCTGAGCCAGATGGTATATTTTATTTACCTCTGAAGACTTCACAGAGGATCATCAAAAGAAATAAGATATTATCTGATGGTCTACTTTAATATTATGAGAAGCAAAAGTGGCTAATGTAAAACATGGGGTAATAATATGTATGTATGTGTCTGTGTATGTATGTATATATAAATATACAAAACGTTTTAGGAAATAATCTCCATAAGTTGATTCTAAAAATAAATCAGTAAGAAACAGATACCAAATAAAGGGAAAAAGCACATGAACATACAAGGAAGGAACTTGTGTCCAACACAGACTTAAGGAGGAACATACATAGCAACTAATGACTAAACACAAGCGCTAAATTAAATGATCATACAAATAAAGAATTTTCACTCTAGAGTACTCACATGCAGCATTCTATAATGATCTGAAGGTCTTACCTGTGTTTTATACAATAAAAAATCTTACAGAAAATACTTAGTAATTCTTTTAATAAGTAAGTTTTGAAAAACTCTCCTCACCCACAACCCCCAAGCATTTGTATATCCAACTTATGCTGCTCTGAACAGTTTCAACTCTAAAGTGCTAAAGAGAACATTATCATTATCTTTAATCAAAGGCAGAACAGCCTAAATCTTATACCCAGCTGAACTTTCTGTGTGTGCGTGTGTGTGTGTGTGTATTCCCTGCCTTGCCTGAACTACTCTTAATACACTCAATAATAAACCTATTTCTTTTAGAAATACACCATTTATATTTTCTACTTCAGACTCATGCTATTACTTGGATATGAGAAATAATTTAAATTTAACACATTATTACAGGTTTACACTCTCTTAAGCTGTTACTTACCATACTTGAGGGTGGATATACCCCATGGGGCTGAGATTGTGGTTGGACAACAGAAGCTGTGTGCCCTGGGAGTGTGCCAGTAGAATGTGCCTGTTCATGTTGGGAACCATATGAAACTGTCTGTTGGCTGCTCACTCGAGATTCGGTGAAGACAGAAGATCCCTGACCACTGTCAACAGTCCCGTCAGCTGAAGAAAAACAGAGAGACAAATCATAAAATGGAGGTTCACATTTTCCTTATCACAAACTGATGACTTTAGTATCAAACAGTTTTTTTCTTTGCATAAATAAATAATGAATACTAGTTAATTTATTAAGTATATTTCTATGTTTAAATGGGAGATTCATATGGAAAAAAGTTTTAATGTCTTAAGAAGAAAAAAAAAAATCCCTGGCTATCACAGACACTTATTATCTTACAAATAAAGGAATTAAATGGAATGTTGTTAGTCATAAGTTTGACATAACTTTCAAAGTCCTGAATTTGGAGATCAGTGGGTTCTTAGTATTAAGGAGGTAGTTCTATTAATTTCTAGCAGTCTCATTAGTTTCCAATTTATATATTATTCAGGTTTGTTAAGAGCTAAGCCAGATTAATGGGTTTCATGTAAGTTAGCTTTTAAATTATAAATAGCTAACACAAACTTGTTCATTTTTCATTATAAACTAGAGGCCCGGTGCAAGACATTTGTACACTGTGGGGTGCAGGGGGGTCCCCTCAGCCTGGCTTGTGCCCTCTCATAGTCCAAGACCCCAAGGCAGTTGGGCATCCCCCAAGGGGTCCTTAGCGCTGCTGCAGAGGCAGAAGAGGCTCCCACCACTGCCACTGGCACTTGCCAGCCATGAGCTGTGGCTTCTGGCTGAGTGGTGCGTCTCCTGTGGGAGTGCACTAACCACCATGGGGCAGCTCCTGAATTGAGCGTCTGCCTCCTGGTGGTCAGTGTGTGTCATAGCAACCAGTCGTTCTGCCATTGGGTTGATTTGCATATTAGCTTTTTATTATATAGGATTACACTAGAGGCCCAATGCATGAAATTCGTGCACTCGGGGTTAGGGTGGGGGTGTCCTTCAGTCCAGCTTGCATCCTCTCACAGTCTGGGAGTCCTCAGGGGATGTCTGGCTCATGGCTTAGGCCTGCTTCCTGGAATGGGCCTAACTCGGCAGTTAGACATCCTTAGCACTGTTGTGGAGGCAGGAGAGGTTCTGTGGGAGTGCACTGACCACCAGGGGGCAGCTCCTGCATTGAGTGTCTGCCCCTTGGTGGTCAGTGCGCGCCAGTGACCAGTCATTCAGCTGTTCGGTCCTTTTGCATATTAGCCTTTTATTACATAGGATTTCATTTTAAGGATTTGTGAAAAGTAGAAATCTATAAATTGGAATTTCCAAGATGAAGGAACCTGTAAAATCATCTTATATCCTTTTTAAATTTCTTCACTGCCCCATCCTTCTTTTCTATTAGTCATGAACATAAGAATAGAAAAAGGTAGATGGTAACCATTTTAAACGTATTAGATGCTGCATTCATAATTCAAAACCAAGAGGCCAGTGCAACATCATTAATAAGAAGATAAAAAGTCATGGATCTGTAGAGCATTATGTTAAGTGAAATAAGCCAGTTGGAGAAAGATAAATACCACATGATCTCACTCATTTGTGGAATATAGTGAACAATATAAACTGATGAAACAAAATAGATCCAGAGACACAGAATCATCAAAAAGACTGTCCATCCTCAGAGGGAAGGCAGGGGAAGGAAGGGTGTAAGAGATCATCCAAAGGACTTGTATGCATTATTATAAGCATAACCAATGGACACAGAGAACAGGGGTGAGGGCATGTGCTGGGGGGTGGGAGCAGCTGGGGAGAGATCAGTAGGGGGAAAAGAAGACATATATAATACTTTAAACAATAAAAAATTTAAATTAAATTTAAAAATTAAAAACACACACACACACACACACACACACACAAAAAAAACACGGAAGCCAGAGGGGAGAGGCAGAGAAAATGGTATCATCCAGATATGAGCCCTGACAAGTATGGGGTGGCTACTAAAGTATTCTTAGAGATGGACGATACAACTCTGCATCCATAGGAAGTAAAGAGACCTCAGGATAAACCTAGAATCAGAAAAGATAGTTTCCCCATTACAGTAAAACAAAATAATTAGGCCCTCTATTAAAAAAGTCAATTAGGAGTATCTTTAGCATACCTATCTACTTCCCAAAATACTTACATAACACAGATATACTAGGTTGTTGGTACTGCAGTTGTTGATGTTGGTCTGCCTCAGGTTCTTCAGGTTCTACTTGTGTGGAGACTGAAGCTGAAGTGGTAGCGGCAGTAGGTATGCCAGTGCTAGCAGAGGGGAGCTGCTTGATTCCTGCCTGGGAAGCACTTGATTGTTGATCTACTTGCTGTTTGAAACTGCTCTCTTCCTGTTTTCTTTTTTCTTGCTCCTCCCGCACCAACTGCCGCTGCTCCCGTTTTCTCTTAATTAATGACACTCTATCTTTGATGGCCTTTGCCATGGTCTTGTGATCACCTTCACAGACATACCCAGATTCTACCTACAGGATAAAAATGTACATTAGGAAGCATTAGGTTATCAAAAGAAAACAAACCAAATATAAAACAAAAAAGGCCATTTTGGGAGAAAAGTAGAGAAGAAGACAGGGTTCTCTAAGACTTGATCTTAACCAAACTGTGAAATTACTGGTCTAGCATTATGCATTTTCCCACCATTTTAGTAGATACTCATGGGGTGGGTGCCAAGATCTTTGTAGAAACTTGAGAAGTGGGTATACCTTCACTTCTTACAATAAAACAATGGGAAACCTAAAACCAAAGTTTTTTTTTTAAATCTATTTTATTGATTTTTCATAGAGAGGAAGGGAGAGGGATAGAGAGCCAGAAACATCGATGAGAGAGAAACATCGATCAGCTGCCTCCTGCACACTCCCCACTGGGGACGTGCCCGCAACCAAGGTACATGTCCTTGACCGGAATCGAACCTGGGACCCTTGAGTCCGCAGGCCGACGCTTTATCCACTGAGCCAAACGGTCAGGGCGAAAAACCAAAGTTTTTAAACCAAATTAAGTCCCATTAGATTCTATTCACTCTATTTCCCACTCACACATAGCCATTACTGTTAACTTGTGTTGCTTGTACTTCCTTTCACTAGGTAACCACTTAACCAGATAAAACAACTGTGGTAAATATGTTAAGTAAAAACAATTTTAAAATTAAAAATAATTAATTTAGGGTTTATACAGATGACTGGTCAAATATTTAGAAGACATAACTTCATTCTCACTAACTATGCTTATACAAACTAGAAGTCATTTAACATTAAACTCTCAAAATTACTTCAGAATGTATTCTAGTTTATTTCTATATTCATATTCTATTCTATTAGATCCATCCATCCATCCATACCTAAGTCTATATATCTTTTTCTCAAAAGTAATTTGGGGGCCATTAATCAACACAATTTTGTATCAATGGGATATGCCATATACACTGCTTCATAAACTGCCTTTTTTTAACATAATATCAATATACATAAATCTGCATCTATTTTTAAATGGCTGATTAGTGATAATTTACCATTTCTTGAGCAACATCTTCTGGCACATCTCTGTCCAAGTCAAAGGAAAACTCAATAGCTTCATTGTCTTTGTATTTTCCCTTTAATTTCTTAATATCTTCAATACGTAGCCATAATTTAATGGCTATCTTTTCTCCATCATCTTCTTCTGCTAATTCTACCCGTACCCCTGTTTCCTCTTGGAAGAAGGCATGGTTCAAAAGGTCTTTGATAGAATATCTTCCAAAGAGAGAAGGGGGAAAAAACACACATAAAGCACCATTAGATTTAAAATATAATTTTCAAGTGTGGCTAATTATTGTTTGTTATGCTTGGAATAATGAAAAGGATTGACAAAAAACAAGGGAAATTTTATAATTCATTTTTACATTGCTCCAATTTAAGTTACAGAACATCATAACAATCTCATACAAACAATATCATTTATGAATAAAAATGGAAAGTATTGTTATCTTTTTAATATAATTATTTAATTTAAGTTAATAGTGTACTAACAAGACCAAGTAATACAAAGAATATCATAGCTTCAAAATACCATAATTGTTTATATTTATTCTTACAAAAAAAAAATCCTCCTATGTAGGATCTCATCTGATCCTCGACCAACATTCAATAAGATATCCTAATTAAAATATGGAAGTTCAGAGAGGTTGAAAATCTTGCTCATAGTTATAAAAGTAGTAAATGGTGGAAAACTCAAAAATAAATCTTTTGATTTTCAAGTTCATTACCTTCTACTACAGCAAGCTTTATTTACCCTCCTTCAAAAAAAATTCTCTCAATTCCTATTGAACAATTTGTGTACTAGGCAAGCAGAAGTCTGATTATGGAACAATCTTCTTTAGATAAATGGTCTCAAAATACCAGTAATCTAGTGAACTAGTCCATCCAGAAAAGAAACAGAGTAATATGTTTGAAGACTGGGAAACAAATATTCCTTTGTTTATAGTAAAAAAAAAGTTCTTAAAGAGATTAAGGACTCTCCAATCAGTGCATATAAAAATAGAAACCCAAATTAAATTTCTACTAAAAAGCCTTAAAGATCATGATGTTAACCTCTTCCAAATAATGAAGTTATGAAGAGAGCCTGAGACTGGAGAAGGGAAGATATGGAATTCTTTAATTTGGTTGATATACCTGATTGCTCACATTCTTCTGGAGGTAGACTATGCTCAACTTACAATTTATATTTGTACAGGCTGATCTTTTTTTCTTTTAGAGTGTAAGGGGGGGACATTGAAAGTGGATTATTTTTCAAAAACAGACATTGGCCCTTTGCCATGCCTAACGGGTGATGAATCAGCTATATGGCAGATCAGATAGTTGCCACTCCTCTGAGAAAAGTCCTCTGTTAGTACAAATGACTAAGCCAGATCTCCTCCTAAGCTTTGGGCGAAGTCGTCTCTTTTTACTCAAAGGAATTTTGATGTTTTGCTCTTCTTCAATTCTGGCACAATAAAAGCAAATCAAGACCTGTATAGTTCAGTTGATTTTAAAGAGCCAAGATTTTATTTTACCTTTTAGAATTCAATGGATAAAAAACTAAGGAACAGATTTGCTGCATTAGAGATGGAACCCTACTGAGTTTCCTGTTTTGTTGTTAATCCTCACATTAGGATATTTTTTCAATTGATTTTGAGAGACAGTGGAAGGGAGGGAGGAAGGGAGAAGACAGAAACATCGAAGTGAGAGAGACATGTGATTGGTTCCCTTCCTGCACACACGTGATGGAACCTGCAACCCAGGTACATGCCCTTGATGGGGGAATCCAACCCACAACACTTTGGTGCATGGGCTGACTCTCTAACCACTGAGAACACCGACCAGGACTGAACCCTACTGAGTTTTATACATCAAACTCATGCCATACAAAGTTATCATTAAATGTTGATATTTCAGGTAATTTGGTTTACTTAAACAATGCTAAACCACAGTTTTACAACATTTCAGTATATCGAATTTAAATACTTCAATGGACAAAACTGTACTTTTAAAGATCTTATAATGTTAATTGAAAAACTAACCACAAGTAAAATGCACTTTAGAATGAGTGTTATATTCACAGCATGTTACATTTTAGGTTTTTGTTTAAGCAACAGGTCTAGAGGCAACTTACCTTTCATCTTTGTTTTGCCGAATGCATCCTTCAATAATTTCCTTCACTTCAGGAATTGCTACTTTGTCAAAACTGGCTGGCTTCACCCCCTGAAACCCATAAAAACAGTGACAAGAACACATTAATAAAAGCAAAGCCTTTGAACTTTGACTTTCAATTGACTTTTAAGGTTCCATTAGATTGCTTTCTTATCAACCTGGCTTTTTTCTGATTTGTCTGCAGGAGCTGGTTCACACAGGCTGAGTTGAGTAGTGGCAATTTAACTCCCACAAGACAAAAGAAAGAAAAAGATAGTAGGGGTCACTTACTTCCATGGCTTCTACATGTGGCTAGCGAAAATTTTAGAATGTTATCAACATTTTCTGCTGTGGTTTAAGTAAAAGAAGTTATTGGCTAAAAAGAAGGCCAAATACTCTAATTGGTTAGAATGTTTTTTGTTCAACCTTGTTACCTAACATATTAATCAACACAGCAGTTAACTGTTTTGAACACTGAACTCATGTGTGGGCATGAATTCACATGCTCAGTTTGCAGGTGTTCTATGATTACAGTACTCTAACAAACGCACCAAGTATAGAAGGAGTTAAGGATTTGGACTGATTTGGCATGAGAACTGAAGATAAAACTGTCTTATACATATGAACCATAAAATGAAAAGTGATACATTAGGTCCATATGAAAGACAAAGTGTCTAATTTCAGAAGAACGCCCAATACAACTATTACATGTAATACTAAATAGCATCAGTGATATTTTAGAATCTACATGAAGTGTACATTCTTTGCAATTAAAAATTTTTGCAATATGTTGAAAGATACAAGAATAACAAAATACTCCTATCTGAGAGGTGATGTGGACAAAGTCAACTCATTATTCCCAACTCATCTATTAATCACACTGATACACTATCCAAGTGGCATCTAAATACACAAAACACAGGGAAATAGGGCAGAGAAACTAGAAAAGTTAGAATATATATAAATTCTAATTAATCTACAGTCTCAATGACAAGATGTATTAAACCAAAGTTAATGATAATTTGATAGATCACAGAAATGCATGTAATCTCTCATAGATTGAAATGAAATACAGTTGACCTTTGGGGCACTGACACCCCTGGGCATTTGAAAATCCACTTGTAACTTTTGACTCCCCCTAAACTTAACAACTAATAGCTCGCTGTTGACCTTATTAACAACATAGTTGATTAACACATATTTTGTATGATATATATATTATATACTGTATTTTTATGACTGAGTAAGCTAGAGAAAATGTTAAGAAAATCATAAGGAAGACAAATTTATAGTACTATATGTATTTATTTTAAAAAATGTATAAAGGGACCTGAATAGTTTAAACCTGTGTTGTTCCAAGGGTCAACTCTACATCAAATAGTTAGTTCAAAAAAGTTTTCAAATACTAGAGTTGTAGTGAACTAATTCTCATTATTTACTCAATGCATTATTCAAAAGTCCTAATTTGGAGGATTCTGCCTTTATGGTTAACCTCCCACAGCAAGGAACTGTGTAGTAGTGCTGATCCTAAAATTGAATCAATGTATTTAAAAGGTTCACCTCTGAGTAATGATTACAAAGATAGAAGTTTGTATTTTGCTTACTTTCAAATACAGCAAACTAAGTTTTCCCAACTGGTCTTTGAATTCTAATGAAAATAAGAAAATAATGCTGCTGAAGCAAAAAGCTGCTTTAATTGAGCAAGGTGGTATGGTATTTCAAACTAAGGCTTACAAAAATAGGAATTGTTTTAAGAAAAAAAAATGGATGATGCACACTAAAAATTCTCTGGTAGTAGAAATACTAGAGATTTTTGTTTTATATTTGTTTATAATTTTCTACAATAAACATGTAGAACTGTTTACTGTAGCAAACAAAAAAACCCAAATTTTATTCATTTATTTAAATATATTTTTATTGATTTCAAAGAGAAAGGGAGAGTGAGAGAGAGAGAAAAACATCAATGATGAGAAAGAATCGTTGATCAGCTGCCTCCTGCTTGCCCCAGACAGGGGATTGAGCCCACAACCAGGGCATATGCCCTAAGCAGGAATCAAACTGTGACCTCCTGGTTCCTAGGTTGATGCTCAAATACCTTGAGCCACACCAGCTGGGCTAAAAGCAAATTTTAAAATGCTGTTCATAAATATAATAGAAAAACAATCTAAAATACTATATATTGAGTTCGTAGAACATTCACTATTGGAAGAAAATTATCTGAAAGACAATTCTTTGCTAAAAGTGGACACATATATAGTTGGCCTTTGCATGTAAAAACATTCTAAATGCTACAGAAAGCAGCAAATGAGAATATTGAATACTATTAGGAAAATGTTCCTTTTTCCATAAACACATTTTAGGGGAATGTAGTTTGGCCTTCTGGCAGTAAAACTCTACATATTCAATTGTCACTTCTGCCTTCAAAAATGTATTTCAGGTGCCAAGGTAGCCCAATAAAATGGAGACACACCTTACCAGTCCAGCAGCTGGTATTAAAAGATTAAGGCTGCTTATTATTAGTCACTTAGGTAATGAAAAGAATAAAAAGATATTTCACCAGTCAGTTACCATCAAGAAGTCAAGATTATAAAAATATATAGCAGAGATATTCTGAATCATTTGAGAAGCAGGACTTTATAGTGGTTGTTTATTTAAAAAGACCCCAAAATGTAAAAATTAGTATGAAACCTCATGACCCTTAAAGTGGCCTATAGAAAAGTCACCTAGTAGATACACAGAGAAAGCTGCTTAAAAGAAACAAGTACAGGTTTTCATATATACATTATACTCCAGGTTTCCTGTTCTTGGGAGATAAGAAAACTCAATGTATTTTCAAAAATTTTACTAAATAATTTTTAATGTAAAGAAGTTGGTTGAGGGATAGTAAAGGATAAAATGGGGCCAAATATATGGTGATGGAAGATGATTTGACTTTGGGCATAAAATGTAGTGTGCAGATCATGTATGACAGAAATTTACACTTGAAACCTGTATGATCATATTAACCAGTGTCACCTCAATACTTTTAATTAATAATTTTTTAAAAAGTTGGTTGAGATTATTCTAAAACATAATTTTAAGCACCAGACAGGACAAAATAATGAAGAGAAAATGTTTTAATGAAAAAAGTTTTCATCATTTTTTCCTTTTGGTTCATATACTTCAATAGGGTGGACAATTTAGAACCTAAAAAAATCATGCCACCTCTTTACTGTCTCATTTAGCAACACAGTCCTATTCTAGTCCTATTCAAACCAGTGAAAGCAAAATTTTGCTCACCTATTGTGAATGAAGTTCAAAAACACAAAACAGAACGGAATAACAAGGTAAATAAGTTTAGCTAGTATTTTACACATAAGAAAAATGAATAATTAAAAGATACACACACTCTTAGTCCCGTCTTCCTCAGCCAGCAACCAACTGGCTTTAGAAATATTCTTATTTACTTTTGTAACTCACAGGATCTCTCTCTAGGCAGTAGTGCCAGATTATGTTTTTGACATGGGACAGTAGCAACGTTTCTCTGCATTAAACAAAAGGACTTCTTGAATATCTAATGTTTAAGATATTTTGGGGGTTATACAAAATTACATATTCTCTTAAAACAAAAAACAAAGGCCACTTTAGTGCAATTTTAAATGGAATACACAAAAATACCTGCACGAGTTGATATAGATAAATTATTATAAAATATGTTGTTTTATTTTTTATAACTAAGAAAAAACAAAAACATATACATGCATTTTATAAAATCTGAGTTTTTCTTTGAATTCTATATACTTATGATTTGCCAACTAATCTACTGGAAAAGTAAGTCACTATATAGTATTCTTCTGGCTCAATCTTCTAGTTCTTAAAAATCATCAGCACTTACTTATTAAAACTTACATTTCAAATGTGTTTAGGTAACATTTAACTATTTTTTACATAAAAGTAAAACTTCCCCTAATCATTCAGAATTGAGAAAAGTCTCTTTCCTCTTCACATAAAATACAGTGTAAAATTAACTAAACTATAAAACGTTAAATATTTTAAAAAGCATTCTAAAATCAACGATTTCAACGCTTTAAGTGAAGCTTTCTACAATACCACCATATAGATATATAAGAATCTTTTGTATACTGAAAATTCTTACCCACCTCATTTACACAATCCTTTTGGGGACAGCAGCAACAATGAGAATTTACGATGACAAACACTGAGCAAAAATCTTTCTTTGTAAAATCCATCAGAAAAGGCAAAATAGACTTGTTACAGAGGAAAATGACAATGTAAATTAATAGAGTAAATTAGCCCACAGCATAAGCAAAGCAGACGTCAAAGTTAGACTGACGCATAATTTCTTGTTTCACATTAGCCATGCTTCCCCAACTCTCAGATATGAGTTTGCTCTGCTTAACCAACAATCTAGTTATTTTAGATCGGCCCTTTAAACAAAACTACATTCTACACAGCTGGGAAATTGTTCTGCTACGATTCTTCCTGCTTCTCCAACAGCAACAGATTCCTGGACAAGCAAAATGAGATTTTTACTTGTTCAAAGCTCCACCCATTATGTCCACAAGTTCTGCCTCCTTGACATCAAAACCTAACCTAGAAAACTATTTATCTAAGTACTCCCTTCCCCCTAATCATGTTGAAACTATGCTTTTAAAATAAAATGGGGATTGAGTTCAATGATCAAACTATAAACTCAGAATACGTAGCCAAAAGTACACTGAATAAGGAGATTACAATTCTTCTCAGTTCAAGCTCTCAAAAACCAAGTCTGTGTGAACTAAGCTATATCCCCTAAATTCACTTAAAAAGTGTGGATTATAGTTCCTAATTTATAAAGTGTTAATATTAAGGTTAAGTGCCTCACCACTTTCTCATGGTACATTAAAAAAATAAACAGGTTTGAATTGGTATACACAAGTAGTAAGAATTTATTCTTCTCTCTTCTATCTATTAAAAAACCTCAATATGCTTATCTACTTAAAGACATTTCCATTACCAGGAAGAACGCATGGGCCCAAATAACTCCTTCTTTGATTTTAGTTATTAAGGAAAGGTTTTGTTCATGGCATTAACAAAGGATGGTAGAAAATGTGTTGTTCATTGCATTGTTTTAACATATAACCAAATCAAATCCTAGCGCCTGTAATTTGGTAAGTTTGAATCCCCATCAAGACAGTGGGTACTAAGGCTTCAATTATTAAACAACAGTAGCATAAGATAAGGGCTTGGAAGCTATTTGGTAGGAATACTTTTTACTCTAAAGGCTAGAAATGACCATGAATTCTAACAAGCTATTACGTCTTCTTCTTTTCTATTTTTTAAATTGATTCCAGAGAGAGGAAGGAGAGGGAGAGAGAAAAACATCGGTCAGTTGCCTCCCATATGCACCCTGACTGGGCGAAACCACAACTTGGGTATGTGCCCTGCATTGGGAATTGAACCCACCTTTCAGTGTGTGGGATGATGCTTCAACCAACTGAGCCACACCACACCAGCCAGAGAATAACAAGCTATTTCAAAGTAGTTATCATTGATCTCTGGCTCAACACAGTTCATCCCTACCAACTAGGTAGTATAGGATGTCAGATATTGGTCAAAAAATATAGCATTACCTGTAACTTAAGTGGTTAAGTAAGCTTGTTTAAGATTATGGTTAGCTAATGAAAATGGAAGACTAGAAAACAGGTGCCTGCTTCATAGGTTTATCAGATATAGAGATGTGGGTAAGTTTTTAAACTCTATTGAGCAACTAACAAGACCAAAATGAGGTAGCTTTTTTAGGACAAAGTTATAATGTAGTCACAGATACCTAGATCTATGAAGACCAGCCTGTTCTACATATCAAAATAAGAGCTTTCAATATATACAATAAAAATACCATTCACATACAGATAACAATTTACATGTCTAAACTCGAATTCCTCGTTCAGAAAGTCCATGTCTTTCTCTGGATTTCCCCATTCCTTCAATAGTATCATCATTATTTCTATGTTCCAAACAGAAAACTTAGTCATTCTTGGCTGCTTCTTCCTACAATATAAGTACTATTATTGTCTATGAGCTCTTTAACAAAGATAATGTTTAAAACTGCTGATAAGCAGTTCTGAACTAATATTCCTACTATCCCCTCCAACAGCCAAAGATGCTGACCAGGCAAAATGTGATTTTTACTGACCTGTTACCTCTTAAAAGTCCTCCCCCCTCACCATCACTCAAATATGACAATGGTGGGCCAGAAATTAATACTGTGACAAAGTTAGAATTCCTTAATTCAACTGGTATGTATGGAGTGTCTAGTTTAGTCTTGTGTAATCTAGTAGGTAGTAGGTATCAGACACCTACTAGATACACTGCATTATCTTCAGCATCTAGAATAAAAGAAATGGAGTTTATATTCCAGTGGGTGGGTAAAGCAAATCCAAATTCCATGATGCCTGGGTTTCAGTGTTACTTCTAGTCCTTGCTAAAGTACTTTTAATGCCTTTAATCTGTTGTGAGAAAGCTCTCATAATCCAACTTCTATCTACTTTTCTACTCCTATCTACCCAAGATAAGTCCAATCAAGCTGGTTACTTGTTCACTGAATACTTAACACACGTCTTCACCAACAAGAATACTCTTTCTACTCTCCCATTTTTTAAGCCAACTGAGTTCTATACTTCTTTCAAGGTATACTTTAAATCATATATAATGAGAAGGCTAAAGTATGACTCTTTCGGCACATAAGTTATCTACAAAATACTAGGAAACTAAATACTATTATAATGTACTTAAATATAGAAACCATTCTTAAGAAAAACAAAAAAATAAAAAAGGAAAAAAATAGAAACCATTCTTTTTATACCCTACCAGTTTTTATTCTATAGTCTAATGACTTTTAGGATAAAACCTGTGAATTATATAGATCAACATTCTGTATGAATAAGTAAACCTAGCTTTCCTGGGAAATTCTGAAATAAGGATTTCATAACTGTTCTCTAGAACCTAAAACACTGGGAACTGCCTGGTTTAAGATTAACAGTCTGATTAATATTAAGAACCTTTAATCTTAATCAAATCACAGTAGAGTAATTGAATGACTCTAAAAATCTTTCACAATGTTCCCAAGTCATGCCCGTAATACACAATTTTCTTTTACATGAATAATCCAAATTTACTGAATGGAAACAGAAATAAAATTTATTTTAAAAAAACAAACAACAATTTCAGCTAATTCCAGTGGATTAGATCTCTGGCTAGCACAAAAATTCCAGCTGCTAAATAAAAAACAAACAAACAAAAAACGTGTTTCCCTCAACTTTTCAAACCCTATCTAATCAGAATCAGCCTCAATTTTCTCTCTGGGAAAAAAAAAAAAAAGGTGAATTGCAATCTGTTATATAAAAACTAAAAGGAATTTTGTCCTAACAGCTTTAATTCTGTTTTTCCCAGACAGAATGTTCAAACCTTGCAATCCAAAGGCTAATAGAATTAGTGACAAAGTCAAATTACACAAACAAAGTAATTAAAAATCCCCATTATTTCTAACTTGGTTGTTATGAGGTTGGATTCAGCTAGATTCTTACTGGTATGAACCATTAGTTTAAAGGAATTTGAACATACCTTATGATCCCATTGGAAAACAAGCCTCTTCAAATTCCCTACCAAATCCAGCTAGTTGTATCAAAGAAAATTAGTTTATTTTACCTTGTAATTCCTCAAGGCTCATTACTCTCTGATACATGAAAGCCTTTATACTGCTTCAACCTAAACTGCACTATCCTTCAGATATCCTTCATTGATGCTATTGTTCATTGCAGTTTCTATTCTTTTAACAGTGGACAAAAATTGTGCTTAGTATATTAGTATGCTTATTTGGATCTTCTCGTTACCAATGGCAGAGATTTTCAAATTAACTGAAGACTTCTTTGAACAGGGATCATTAGCCTTTTACACAGGGCTCAAACCTGCTACCCATGTAACCTAAAGTTTTTTTTCTCTTGAGGTCTAGAAAAGAGGTTAAAAAACAGAAACAGGTAAAGAAAATGATTTCAAGGTTTGTATTTGTGTCATGTTACTGATGCTTGATTTCTGACATTTATTATTATTATTACTAGAGGCCCAATGCACAAAATTCATGGAAGGGACTTGGCCTTCACAGCCTCGGGCTGCGGAAGGTCGTCCAGAAGGATGTCCAGACGGTCGTTCTGCTATTCAGTCTAATTAGTATATTAGCTCTTTATTGTATAGGATTATGTAGGATTATTATTATTATTATTTCTCCTGCATTTCCTTGGAAAAAATGTTTAACCTCTGAACCTATTTTCTTACCTATGAAGTGAAGATATTATCTACTGACTACTTACGTAGACACAAAAGATTAAAACAAGATAGTATAAGTAAATCACTTTTGCAAGGTGACTGGCAACAAGCAAGATTACATTAAATGTAAGCTCATTTGCTCTCATTTAAAATTGAGTTTTATGTTCATTAAACACATTTTAATCACTGCAATTTGCTGAATGTCAATGGATAAAAGACTAGAACAAGAGACAACTTATTTCACTACTAGGCATTCACAATGATGTTAACGATAAGAATGGTAATACCTAATGAGTACTGATTGATAAATGCATGTGAGGCACTTTACTATGTCCTATATCCTTAATCCTCATAAACATCTTAAGCTCTAAGAAGTTAACTAACTTGCCTAATTCAAGTAGACCCAGCTCTAGGGCACATTTCCTCCAAAGGCAACATAAAATTGTGTTTTACTCCCTACAGTTCTGTATTCACTTCATAAATACAGAGTGCCTATGACTTGCCAGTTTCTAAACACTTAAGGAATACAGCAAAGAACAAGTCAAATAAAACCCCCAACCCATAGAATTTGTATCCTAATTGGGACTTTAAATATTGTAAGGCTGTGATAAAAGTCATAAGGAAAAATAAAACCACAAAAGGACAGAAGTAAAATGTGTAAACACTTAAGAATGGTTTAGATAAGGTGGGCAGGGAAGGCCTCTCTGAGCAAGTAACACTTAGACTTGAGTGAATTGCATGTACAGAACAAGGGCATACAGCAATTTATAATCAGTACACTATAGAATATGATTGCTTAACCATTGTCTACATTTGTCCCCTTCACATTGGCACTTACAGACAGGTTCAAATGCCCTCGGGTCACAGACTGACATTATAATTGACATTATGGATTCTGCATAGCATTTTGATGTGAGCAGGGGATCTGGAATCATAACTGTTATTTTGTAAATATGTAATCTTAAGCTAGCAATCCTGGGTTTCAGACTGTTTATTTATCCAGTGTTAATAATAATAGTATGCCTTCCTCCTGAGCTATTGGAAGAATTATAATACATGCAAAGTATTTTATGCAATGTCTAGCACAGAGAGTATATATTTATTAATATGCCCATTGTTATAAGCAGCTATTTGCATGGCAGTGTACCACTGCAGTGCCAGACATGTTACAGTAAATTGATTTACAGTACAGGAAAAACCTGTTCTTGAGAGGCTCAGTTCTTATGGGGAGGCCAACAGTTAATATCAATGTAATTATTATTTTACTAATAAAACAGAGGTAGAGTGTGGTAGGAACATAGAAGAGGGAATGATACTGGCATGACTTTCTTCTAAGAATCCTAGAAATACTTCTGGTGAAGAGTGCCAGAGGACTGAGATACTGGCTCATACCTTCATACAGATTTGCTTCTGCATCCCTGTTATAGCAGGCCAATAAAGCTCTCAGTTTAAATATACATTCTCAGGAATAATGTCTTTGAGCCTCTCAAGGAGATCAAAACCCCTACTTCATTATGTCTATAAAATCCATCCTTTTTACTATAAATACTACTTCTATGTTTACCTTCCCAACTAGAAAGTGGGAAGAAGAACAAAACATACTATCTCATTCACTGCTGTATCATCATTCTCTGGCATGTAAAAGATACCCAATTAATAGATGTTAAATAAGTGAATAAATGTTGAAACAAATTTTTAAAAACTTGAAACTAGAGCTTATGGTTCAACTGACTAAAGTTCTGTGATCTTAGGAGCTAAAAAAGTAATCCTGAGTGTTGAAGAGGAACTCTTCTATCCTTTTCTATGTTAGTACTAAACCTATAGAAGGCCCTGCATTTAGAAGGGGGCAATTTACGGATGATTAACTGGTTATACATAGTAAAACTGGGATGGAAAGCAGAATTTTGAAATGGCAGGGGTAAGTTTACATCAAGGAGCCCTATAATCTCTCAATGAATAATCAAGCAGATTTCATTAATAAATGTGAAATAGGTTAGGTAGACTAATATAACATACTTTTAAAAAACTAGTTAAATTACATTCAAAGCAAAGTTAAAAGAAAGTATAATACTTCAAGGAGTATTTCAAAACAGTCATTACTGTTGTTTATATAATCACTAGGAGCCCAGTTCACGACATTCGACATTCGTGCACTGGGGGGGGAGATCCTTAGCCCAGCCTGCCCCCTCTCACATATTGGGAGTCCTCAGGGGATATCCTACTGACAGCTTAGGCCCGCTCCCTGCCCTTGGGGAGCAGTCCTAAGCCACAGTCTGGCCTCCCTTTGTGGGAGGCGACCAGACTAATCAGGGGAAGCCACCAGTCCCATCACTCCGCTGCTGCAGCCACTGCCAGTCACCATAGCCACCAAGGTGTTTTCATCAACACGTACTCCAGTCCCTTCACCATGAAAAAATGACAACTTTCTTTAGGCATTATCAAGATGTGTCTTTCATAGGATATGGCATATCTTTCTTTCTTTTTTATCCTCACCTGAGTATATGTTTACATTGATTTTTAGAGAATGTGGAAGAGAAGGGGAAAACAGAGAGAAACATCAAAGTGAGAGGAACACTTTGATTGGTTGCCTCCTGCATGAGCCCTGACCTGGACCCTGCCTGGAGGAGCCTGCAACCTAGGTACATGCTCTTGGTCAGAATTGAACCCACACCCTGCAGTCAGCAGGCTGAGGCATTATGCACTGAGCCAAACAGGCTAGGGCAGGATATGACATTTCTTAGCCCTCCAGCAGTGGACCTTCATTTTTTTCTCCAGGAGTGTGGTGGAAAAACCCTAGATCGCCTTTTTGGATTCTTATTACCCAAGTTACTAAGAATATTACCAGTGGCATACAGGGAGCTCAGCCAATGAGCGGTAAGAAAAGATGTTCCTCTGTAGTTCACTCTGATCACCCACCCCACCCCTGCCCCTCCAATCCCAGCTCCATCCCTGCCCAGGCCTGTAATCTCTGGCCGAGGATGCAGGCCTGGGCAGGGGACCCCCAAACCCCTCAGATCCCTGGCTTCACAGAGCCCAGGCCTCTGCGATCACTGGCTCTGATCCTGCCCCCTGCGATCGCAGGCTGCATCCCTACCCCTCCAATCACCAGCTCTGCCCCTGCCCAGGCCCTGAGAATGCCGGCTCTGCCCTTGCCCCACTACAGCCTCTGGCCAAGGCTACAGGCCTGGCCAGGAGACCCTCAGGCCCCTGCCATTGCCGGCTCCACCCTTGAGCCTCTGGCTAAGGCTACAAGCCTGGGCAGGGGACCCCCAGACCCCTCGGATCACCAGCTCTGCCCCTGCCCAGGCCCTGAGAATGCTGGCTCTGGCCCTGCCCCACTATAGCCTTTACACAAGGCTACAGGCTTGGGCAGGGAACCCCTAGACCCCTGCTTTGCCAGCTCCACCGGTGCCCAGACCCCTGCGATCGCAGGCTCCGCCCCTGGCTCTGAGGAGCCCAGGCCCCTGCGATCTCTGGCCTGGCCTCTTGCCCAGGCCTTATGCCTGGGTAGGGCACCCTCATACCCATCCGATCACCGGCTCTGCCTCTGCCCCCTCCAATCACAGGCTCTGTCCATCCTTGCCCATGCCTGAGGTCTCTGGTGAAGGCCTCTGGCCTGGGCAGGGGACTCCCAGCCCCCTCTGATCACTTGTTCCGCTCCTTGGCCCCCCCGCCTCCCCCGCCACCTGCCTGGCTAACAGGCCTGACCACTTCAGTGGCGGGGCTGAGCTGGACTGGGCACCGCCATCTTGTGGCTATGGGGGTGGCCATCTTTGTGACAGAATGATGCCTAATTTGCATATTACTCTTTTATTAGATAGGATATAAATCATTGTCTAATCTAGGCACTTACTTAAATCGCTATTTATCTCAGCACTCAAAACAGGAGAAAACTTTAGGAAATTAAAAAAGGACATAGCTCTTTTTATTCCTCACTGGAAGCCAGAAATTGAGGTTGGTTAAATCAAGAAAGCATTATCCAGATAAGAAATATAATTGACAGTACAGAATAATGGACTGTAGATAATACAGAACTAAATTTTTACAGCTGAGAGGAAAAATAAAGCACAAGTATATGCCTGCAATATACTTAGAAACAAAGGATTCTAACACAGTTCCAAATGACTTAAAGAATTCCTCATGTGTTTTATTCTTTTTTGCATCCTGGCTTATTATGTTGCTTTATTAAAAAACCAACTCCTGAATAAGGAAGAAAAAATGTAATTACATAGGGTTAAATTCCTTAGTTTGAGTACTTAGTAAAAAGATTTCATGAATGGTAGGATAATAATTTATTCAAATAATGTTTGGTATTACATTATTTATCCCACTTCTTATTTATTTAACCAAAAATATGTTACACAGAACTGAAAGGGACCTCAGGTGAACACTGTTTCAGCTCTACCTTTTCAAACTTTAATGTGCACATGAATCATCTTTGGATCTTGTAAAATGAATGTCTTGATTAAATCTGCCTGTGATGGGGCAAAAATTTTACATTTTTAACATGTGCCCGAAAGATGAAGATTCTGCTGGTCTGGGAATTGCACCTTGCATAGAAAAGATCTAAATACTAGTGATTCTCAAAAGTGAGGTACCAAGATCCTTTTAGGGGACCTGCAAGGTACTTCCTTTTCCAAGGACATATCTGCATGAAGCCAGATTTTCTTCATACACTTCAATCAAAACAATATACTGCCA
Source organism: Murina feae (assembly GCA_004026665.1). Taxonomy (NCBI): domain Eukaryota; kingdom Metazoa; phylum Chordata; class Mammalia; order Chiroptera; family Vespertilionidae; genus Murina; species Murina feae. The sequence continues at coordinate 7,231 of PVJC01002228.1, read as the reverse complement.
AGAGATTGAGTGGAAAAGCAGGTCTGAGAATTTAATTGTCTCCTTTTTTGACCAGACATTAAAGAGATCTGTAAAAAATGTAAAAATGCCACTTTTCCACTTACTTTTGTAAGTTATGGAAAGAAAATTTTTGGTAAAATGTCACTGATGTCAACATATATTGAACCTATTATACTATTTCTTAATTAATAATTAATAATAAAATTCCATGTTAATTTTTAATTTGGTAAACTAAATATAAAATAAGTAAACAAAAGCTCTTTGGGTTCCTTAGTAATTTTTAATAGTATAAGGGGGCCTCTGATACAAGAGAATTGAAAGTCATGAGCTAAATCATTTAAGTCTGATAGCTGCTATCTTTTGATCCTTTCTCAAAAGATCTCAATAGACAGATCTTAAATCTCTACCAGTAGGCCTTTATAATGCCTTAAAATAATCTTGCCAATCTCTTTTTGCTCCTCCACCTTTTAAGTACTAATTGAAGTATAATTGATGCAATATGAATTACACAATTTGAAGCATATACATTTTTATATTTTGATACATACAAGCACTCATCCAATATAATAAAAGAGTAATATGCAAATTAACTGCACCCGAGACACCTAAGCCACGCCCACCAGCCAAGCCATGCCTCCCAGCCAATCAAAGCGGCTGTATGCAAATTAACGCAGCCAAGATGGAGGCCAGCAGCCACTGAGCTAGAGCAAACCAGAGGCTTCCATTACAACTGCCTGTCTAGGCTGGCTGAGCCTCCGGTCACGATAACAATGTTTCAATTACAGAAGCCACGGAGCTGAAACAAACATGTTTCGTTACCTGCTTAGGCCTCAACTTAAAGAAACATTGTTTCAATTATCTAAACTAATAAAAGCGTAATATTGAAATTGACCGTTTCTTCGGGATGCCTAAGCCATGCTCACCAGCCAATCAGAGTGGCTGTATGCAAATTAACCCAGCCAAGATGGAGGCTGGCAGGGTGGCTCTGCACTGGGAGCCTCCGCGGCCGGCACAGCTGTCCCGGGTGTGTCAGCTCAGTGTGTGTGTGTGTGTGTGGGGGGGTCCGGCCTGGGGCCTCCTCAGGGCGTCCAGGAACGCCCGTCCCGGGTCCACTGCCTGGCTCCGCCCCGGGGGGCTCCTTGGGGCATCCAGTAGCGCCTGTCCTAGGTCCACTGCATGGCTCCGCCCCCCAGGGACCTCCATCAGGTGTGTGGGAGAGCGGGGGGCCTCCGTGGGGCTTGCAGGAGCAGCCATCCTGGGTCTGCTGCCTAGCTCTGCCCCCCAGGGGCCTCCTGGGGGCATCCATGAGCACCTGTCCTGGGTCCATTGCCTGGCTCCGCCCTGGGGGCCTCCTCGGGGGCGTGCGGGAGCACCCGTCCAGGGTCCGCTGCCTTCATCCGCCCCCTGGGGGCCTCTGCAGGGCGTGCGGGAGAGTCTGCTGCACAGTATGGAGCATCTGAAGCCAGTCTGCTGCCCGGCTTCATCCCGGGTGTGTTCGCTCAGCAGCAGGGTCCCACCGAGGGATCCTGCACCAGCGTCCGCCTCTGGCTCGCCACCCAGCTCTGTGCCAGGTGTGTCCCCTCAGCGGTGGGGGCCCACCAGGCGTGTGCGATCATGGGCCCTCCGGTGGGAAATGTCCACGCCTGCACTCACCAGCCCTCTTACCCCCCAGTGCACAAACCCTGAAGGGGCTGTTGGCAGCCTGAAAATGGCCCTCAACCCCTTACCCAGGCTGGCCAGGCACACCAGCAGGTGGACATCCCACCCCCCACCCCGAGGTGTCCCAGACTGCAAGAGGGCACAGGCTGGGCTGAGGGACCCCCAACCCCTGAGTGCACAAATTTTTGTGCACCGGGCCCCTAGTAAATATATAGGCACAGATACGAAAATTATACATATTATTCCAATTGTTTCCTTTGCCAATTTCTTTATGTCCAATTACAATTTTTCTGGGTTATTATTAGTCTCTTCCAAGTTAAGAAAACAATTGCTGACCACTTCCCTCTTCCAATTATGCATATAAGCCTCTTCCCTCAAGAAATTAAGAAAGAATAGTTCTAAAAACTGAAAATCAGGGGTCTCAATCAGAAAGGGCTCATGACTTCAGGAATTGTCTTAAAACATTTCAGAGACTAACATAAAATTATAATTTGGGTTTTTTTTAAAGATATATTTTTATTGATTTCAGAGAAGGGAGAGGGAAAGATAGAGACATCAATGATAAGAATCATTGATGGGCTGCCTCCTGCAGGCCCCCTAATGGGGTTGGAACCTGCAACCCAGGCATGTGCCCTTGACTGAAATAGAACCCAGGACCCCCTTCAGTCTATAAGCTGACGCTCTGTCCACTGAGCCAAACAAGCTAGGGTTACTTGTTTTTCCCCTATGAAATTCAGAGACCAAAGTAAGTAATTACAGGGTAAAAGTTATGATGAAAAAATTAAACAAGACAAAACACAGACCTACCCCCATAATGCAAAAAGTTACTTGAACTAGTTATTTAGAAATTGTAACTATGAGAACCAGAAATTGGAGGAAGAGCATGTGAACAGATAACATTCTTTCAAATGCTTTCTGGTCCTGGAATTTTGATTCTAACTATTGAAGGTATTGTTTTCTGCTCTATTTGTAACAAATGTTTCCCCTATTTTATAAAATGTACTGCTTTCATATGTGTATCAGTTTCTACTTGCTAATATTAAATTTCATACTAGTAGGATAATTTTGTTAATATTTCAAAGGTGACTTTGAGTTTCATTCCTCTTTTGCAGGGAATTCAAATTAAACTCTCCCAAACTTACATAGTGTTTGACAATATTTGGGATACCTTTAATTCAAACGTTTATTCTTCAAAATATTTATTAGAGTGCCTACAATGTACCATATGCTATGTTATAAACACAATATGTAATCACAAAGATTTAATAAACTGAGTTCTAGGATAATACCTTTTAAGATACTTGTTATATTTCATCCTTCTTGTTCCCAATTTTTCTCCTAGGTTGAAGGAAGAAACTATAGAACTAAAGGGAAATAAAATCTGTTGAAGATAACTGTGGTATATCCATACAATGGTACACGTCCATAAATAGGAATGAGGCACTGATTCATGCTACAACATGGATAAACCTTGAAAGCATTATGGTAGTAAAAGATAACACAAAAACAAAGCATAGTACAGAAGGACATATATTGTATAATTACATTTGTATGAAATATACACAACAGACCAATCAAATACATGGAAACAAAAGTATACTAGTGGTTGAGTAGAAAGGGGAATGAAGAGTGACTACTAATGGGCATGGGGTTTCTTTTTTGGGGGTGATGGAAGGTTCTGGTATTAGTGGCAATGACTGCAGTATACTATTGTAGATGTACTAAAACCCACCAAATTGAACACCTTAAAATTATTTAAATGATTAATTTTATGATGTGAATTTTATCTCAAAAAAGGAAAAACTGACAACAGGATAAGTACTCTACAAAAGAATATAGAAACAGTGATACTGGTTATTCTAGGTTCTATTAAACTAATACCAAATACTTTATTCATTTGAGAAAGGGATTTTCTTCGCAGCTGCGCTGGAGTTAGCAATTACAAATAAAGATGTATTTGTTTATTAGGCAGTGTCTCAACTGCTTTTTCTTTAAAAAATCAATTTGTTTACTTTTATCAAATAATTGCTTATATAAATTTTTATATAATATTATGGTGGTGCTGTGCCTGACAGTCTGAAACATACTGTTTTATTCTGAACCTCCAGTAACCAACTTTTTAATCAATAGGTTTTGTCATATTTTTCACCTACTCATCCTACATAGTCATTATTTTTAACCAGTTAATTGTATTTGCTGGGTTAGGTGTGGAACAGGGATAAATTTTAGATAATTAGTTCTACTATATAATTTGACTTGATTACTTTAAACAGAGTTACTTTTATAGTTCATTTTATTTTATTTATTTACCAGGGGCCCTCAGCCCAACCTGTAACCTCTCCAATATGGAGTTCTTGGGGACTTTCACAATCCAGGACCTCTGGTTCTTAACCGCTAACCTGCCTGCCTGCCCTAACCACTCTGCCTGCCTGCCTGATCCCCCTAGCTGCCCTCCCCTGCTGGCCTGGTCACCACTATTAACTTTCTTTTTTAATCTTATCCCCTTCATGCACAATTGTATTTGACTTCCTTATTGGCTTCTTCCTCTCACACAATTTTCCTCCTTTATGTAACACTTTTCCTACTGACTCATCATTTATAAACTTTTCTTTCCTCCTTATTTCCTACTTCTGTTCCATCATCATTCTTCCCATTTTTCTACTACCCTCTTTCCCTTCCCACATTCCTTCTTTCCTTTATCTTTACCCCTGCCCACCCTCCCCTTTTCCTTCCTTCCCACCTTAATTTTTTTCTTCACTTTCTCCCTCTGACCTGCTTTGCTCCCTCCCCCATTCCTTCCAAGGCTGCTCCTGGCCCCTCGGCTGCCGCCTGGGAATCCATTGCAGCGCGCACACACACGCCTCCGTGTGTGTGCCCCGCATGCGATTGATCCATTCCAAGGCCACAGCCGAGGGGCCAGCTGGCTGCTCCCGCCCTGCCTCTCCTGCCCCTCGGCTGCGGCCACTGGCCGGCCCGAGCTGTGGCCTGGATCGCGGGGCAGACTGAGGCCACAGGCCGGCTCGCTCCTCCCGCCCCGCGGCTGCCACCTGGATCCCGGGGCAGAGGTCTTCCATCTGCCCTGCTGGACCCCGGTGGGAGGCTTCTTCCGAGGCTGTGGCCTCCGCCATGTTGGCTGGGCTAATTTGCATACAGCTGCTCTGATTGGCTGGTGGGCGTGGCTTAAGCATCCTGAAGAAACAGTCAATTTTAATATTACGCTTTTATTGGATTAGATTTTCCTGTTTTCAGAGAGGAAGAGAGAGGGAGAGATAGAGACATCAGCGATAAAAGAGAATAATTGATTGGCTGCCTCTTGCATGCCCCCCTAGTGGAAATTGAACCTGTAACCCAGGCATGTGCCCTGACTAGAAATTGAACTGTGACCTCCTGGTTCATTGGCCTATGCCCAACCATTGAGCCACACCAGATGGGCTATAGTTCATTTTACATAAAGAACCCTAGAATGCCATGATCTCCTGAACCATTTTAAGTACCAACCTTTAACAAAATAATCAGGAAGTGAATTCACAAGATTAATCAAAGACACTTATTACTAAGTAATAGAGAAAACCCAATCAATGCACACTGTAGCAGCAGCCTACAAAACAGTAGAGCCCTTGTCTGCTGTTACATAATGAAATCTATCCCAATTTCAAACTAGAAATATTGCAAGAGTAACAAAGAAGATTGGTGGCTGAGAGAGAGAGAGAGAGAGAGAGAGAGTAGAGAATGTTAAAAAATATGGCTATTGCCCTGGCCGGTTTGGCTCAGTGGATACAGCATCAGCCTGTGGACTGAAGGGTCCCGGGTTCGATTCCAGTCAGTGGCATGTATCTTGGTTGCGGGCACATCCCCAGTGGGAGGTGTGCAGGAGGCAGCTGATCGATGTCTCTCTCATCAATGTTTCTAACTCTCTATCTCTCTCCCTTCCTCTGTAAAAAATCAATATAAATATATTTTAAAAAAATATGGCTATCTTATATATACTTTATTCTTCTAGTCTGTTGGATATCAAAACATTCAGAATTGTTAGACGGTAATATAAAGATACTGGTTCACAAACACTTATGCTTAAAATCCAGAATGATCACCTGAAGCAGTAATCCTGGGTTTGTTTAAGATGTCATTTATTCTTAGGCCAATACTAAAAATAAATATGGCCAATGAAAATGGTTATTACACTAAAACATCTTACATTTTCAACAAAGAATTAAAATGACAGCTCTACTCTTAACAGAGAGAAGACTGTTCAAAATTTTCGGAGCTAATAATTTAAGTAGTTACCTGTCTGCATCAATATTCTCATATATATTCTAAGTACAAAGCTGGCTAGTAAGAATATTATCATATATCAGATTATAAATTATTTACAGAATTCTTTAAAGGAAAAAATTTTAAGAAGTTGTGGATACATGTGAAAAGAATAGGAGCAGCAACTTTTTCTATTAAGAGCCAGACAGAACATATTTTATTAGGCTTTTTGATCCATATAGTCTGTTGCAATTATTCAGCTATGTATATAAAAGGCTCTCCCTTCATCTCTGAAATCAACAAATATATATTGAAAAGAAATATTAAAAGGTTAAGTGACCAACTGTTTGTAGATCTGTTCAACTGACTGGCTGGTACATATGACACACACTGGCAGTTTAAAAATAAATGCTGACTTGCACATTCATGATATATATAAAGCTTTCACTGGTGCCAAATGCACACGTGTGTTTCTCAAAGCTGAAGTATTAACAGGATCTGTGGAAGGAGAGGTTGTTCTGATCCCAAGAATTGATTTGTCCCCGTCTGACATTTAAATTAATTCGAAGACAGTTTCCCGTGATGCCAGCATTTGCGATGACTAGTAATAAATCACAATGACAAACTCTAGGCAGAGTAGGAATATTCCTACCTGAACCAGTTTTTTAACATGGTCAGTTATATGTTGCTTTCTCTCAAGTTTGAAGAGCGTGTGATGTTAAAGTTGTAAGTACTTTATCATAAGGGACATTAGGCAAGCACTCTGAAAGTGTTTTTACTCTTAATATGGTATATAGGCAGATATTAAAATAAGTTTAATCAATTTATCAGTCATTATTTTTATCATTGTTTTTGTATGTTTTTGTTTTTATATCATGTCTTTGTCATTGTTATATCATGTGGATATTGTTTATTTATTAATCATTTACATATTAACATATATTTTAAAATTTTTCTTTCATCTCTGACACTTCTATTATAAAGGGCAAATAACGATATTAAAATAGTTTTTCTAATTAATTTCCTTTCAATGTGCATGAATTCATGCACCAGACCACTAGTATCACTATCTAATATAATAAAAGAGTAATATGCAAATTGACTGTCACCCAAGACACCTAAGCCATGCCCACCAGCCAAGCCATGCCTCCCAGCCAATCAGAGCGGATGTATGCAAATTAACCCAGCCAAGATGGAGGCTGGCAGGGCGGCTCTGCACTGGGAGCCTCCACGGCCAGCATAGCTGTGCCAGGTGTGTCAGCTCGGTGGGGGGTGGGGGTCTGGCCTGGGGCCTCCTCGGGGCGTCCAGGAGCGCCTGTCC
>PVJC01002227.1:50501-81843 GCA_004026665.1 Murina feae | reverse complement strand
CTTTTTTAAAACTCTGTGGGACATGGGACAAACTGTTAAAAAGCAGGACGTCTGGTCACCTTAGTTTTGTGTTTAGTGTTCCAGTTGACCCACAGGATCTTGAAAGGTGGACACTCATAACCAGTGTACCCCAGGGTTACTTCCTCAGTATGTCTTCCTGGATAGGTGTTCCTTAAATGACAAGGTGTTTGTCATCATCTTTATGATTTGAATAAAGAACACTGAAGTTAGTTAGGGAAGCAGCATATGCTTACACAAAGCCTGATGACCTTGAGATGTATGTGCTATTGAAACCTCTGATAAATTCTGTATTTCTACTGGTTCTTGACTCAGTTTTCCATCAGTTGATAATAGCGGTGGTTCAGACCTAGTATTTGCTTATCTATCGTCTCCAGCATCCATGGCGGCATTGCTGTAGGAGGGAGCTAGGCTGCCAGCTGCTCTCAGAGCTGCACTGTGACATCAAGTCTGATGGGTGGACACAGCTGGGCGGGGCCGCACTGGCCCCAAAATTATCTGATCTGAGAATGACGTTTTCCCCCCCTATAATGATGAAAACAATTTTGTTTATAATGAAATCATGCCAAGTATACTTCCTCAATAGCGAAGACACAGCCATTCAAGAGCCAGGGTGTTTTCTGTGCAGACCTGAAGATCTCAGTGAGTTAAAAGTACCTGTAAACCACTTAGTCCAGGGCCCATGGGTATGTGCTCATTTTTCATCCTGAGTTTATCAAGTAGCCATTTGGTATAACAGGTAAGCAGAACCAGCACTGCAGACTTCGGCCAGACAATCCGAGTGAGTTAGTGTGATTCATAGCTCCCCAGATGCATTTCTTAGCAGTTCCTGTACGTTTTCAGAGGGAAGATTTCATGGTAGCACTGGGGGTTTTCCTTTATGTTGATATTCACTGTGTGTGCACTGGCTGAGTCATGTTTATGTCAGATGATATGAACTCTACATGCTGAACTGTGCACAGTCTGCAGGCCTTCACCCCCCTCCGCTGGCACTGGCACTGGTGGGGAAGTGCTCTCTGATGGAAAAGGTTCAAAATACCACTTAAAACACAAAGGTCTCCAGAATTTATTATATCTAAGATTTTATGAATTTCCCCCCAAGTAATAAAGGATGTCATTGTCCTCAGTTAAAATAAGCACTGAGAGGATCTTTGGTATGAAGAGCAAGTACCAAGTTAACCGTTTATTTCTTCTGGACCTTAACTCAACAGGCATTTCTCTTCCTTTCCTTGTAGAATTGTAAGCCTTAGGAACCTGACACTTTAAACTCAGTTTCCCCCATTCTGTGCCTCCGCTTCGTCAGAGAAGCCGTCCAGCTCCCTATCTCACCCCGCAGACAGGAGCTCCTATGCCCACCCCAGCCCACCTCAGGTGGGGCAGACCAGCTGCTGCACGAGCAGGTGTGCACACCTGCTCCGTTTGGGGCACCATGGATGGAGTCAGGGGAGAGTCCCGTTTACACAGGGCCTGACAGGAAAGGGGTTTTGGGATTTCTCTCACTGACTTGTTTTGTTTTCTTGACCCCTTTCTTAGCCTGGGCTCTGAGAAGGCAGGGAGGTTTGCTGGCCTGGAGCGTCCTCCTTCAGGCTGCGTGAGGCGACTGCTCTGGTCTGGATCTCACTGAGGCTGCTGTCCCAGCCCTTGGGGACCAGCTGGTGTCCTTTCCTTACGGTCACTAGCTGCCCTGCTCATGCCGTCCTGCCCTGCCCGCGCCCTGTCCCTGCCCGCGCCCTGTCCCTGCCCGCGCCCTGTCCCCACTTGCTCTCCTTCCAGTGCCCACTTGCTGAGTCCATTAAGAAATGGGCGGAGTGGATGCGTTTGGACCAGTGGATTGGCATACTCAAGGGCATGGACCTTCTTAAAAAGTCAGGAAGGTGATGGCTCCTCGTACCTTCCTCGGTCACAGCCGATGGTGAAGTTGATGGTTGTCCTGCCCGGTGGACGTGGAGGGATTGACAGCTTCCAGCCTGGGAATAGCCTTTGTGCCTGTGGGTTTCAGGTGGTGAGCGGCCTTCCAGGCGCTTCACCGGAGAAGCACTTTACTCAAACGTGTAACTAACTGGTTTGCATTTTGGTGTCTGTACGTCTGTTTCCTCGTGGAGCGGAGATTCCACTGGAGGCACTGACTGCATGGTGCTCATGGTGGTCATTTACTTTTCTTTGTCCTTCTCTCATTCCTCTCCAGGAAGAAATCAGCCCTCCGACCTGAGGTAGCCTGTGGTAGCTGTGGTTCCTTTTTCATTAAGGATTCAGTTTAGAATAGTTACTTTGTGGTGTCCAGCCTGACTCAGGAGGCGCCCCACACACTCACCCTGTGTTTTGCTTTATAGCCCTTCAGATGTAGGGGGCCGTATTGTTCTTCAGGGAGTGTCCTGTTTGTTGCCCTACAGAACGGGTGTGTCCAAGGCTGCCTGCCAGATCTCTCCAGTGAGGCCACCTGCAGCTCACCCCGCGCACACACAGTGTGGTCTCATGCAACTCTCCCTCCCAGTGCTTGCACACAGTAAGACCGTCTGCAGCTTTCCCAGCGCACACAGTGTGGCCACCTGCAGCTCTCCCTCCCAGTGCATGCACACAATGAGACCGCCTATAACTCTCCCTCCCGGCACGCCCACACACAGTGTGGCTGCGTGCAGTTCTCCCTCGTAGTTCATTGCACACCTGCATATGTGTCAGGAGGAGGAAAAGTGGGTTGAGGAACATAATCCTTAATGAGCTTTTTTAGGCCAAAATGACTTCTGGCAGTTTTGTGAAACTGTAGTAGGCAACTCTCAAGTTCATATAAAGTGATTACTAACAAAAAGTTTGCTAAGCTCTTGTCTTTCTGGTGATCTGAATGAAAGAGAAGGCGAAGCTTTGTGTTCAGTTGCTGCTGCTGAGCTCCTGTGCTGCGGTTGGAGAGGGTGTGGACTTACGTCTTCAGAATTTGTGGAAACCTTGCTCTTGTTTCCTGTTTAAATTGTATGATATCATTCCTGTTATTGCCTTATGCTCTAAACTTAAAGGTTTATTTTCTCTCAAACACTTTTTGTTTCTGCATGCAATTAATTGACATTTTAAAATCACATTGATCAGAAAGATCGTTTCTGATAAACTGCAAGTATCTCTGAGCATCAGCAGTCATAGGTATTGTGTTCAGAACGCATCTCAGGAATAAAAGGCTGCGGTGTCGCCTGGCAGCGTTGATGCAGTCCCGCCCCTCACAGCTTGGGAATTCAGTCTCTGCAGTGAGCCAGCACGCTTCTGGCCGAATCTTGTATCAGAGTCCTGGCCGTCGGTTCCTTCTAGTCTTTTGGTATCTGGGTTTTGGGCATCTTTTCACATTTTCCTCACGAGGAGCCCTGCAGCATGTCACCATGTCCTATGCAGAGAAGGCAGCCAGCAGCTCCGCACACTGCTCATCTCTCCCGTACTAGACCGGGTGCCTGGCGACAGCAGGCAGGCAAGTGACGCCGGTGTGGACCGTGTTTGTGGCTGGCTGTTGGTTTAATTGAGCACTGGGAGCCTTGCTTGGCCCTGATTCCATCCCAGCAGTGAGTTTGTAAAGCCTGCAGAGTGTGCTGCGAATCACCTGCCCCCCTACCTCTATGGAGGGGCAGTGACCAGAGGTGAGGAGATGTCGCCCAGTTCACCAGGTCTGAGCTCACCGCTGCGTCAGGAATGCTCTGTGTTTAGAATTGCCCCACATGCTCCGTTTACAAAGCAGGTGATTCTAGCTTTCCTCACACCGCGCGGCTAGCATCACAGGTTACGCAGGCAAGCAACATGCGAGTGGTCTCATGGGTGCCGAGTCCCCTTCCCCGTGGGAGTGGGCTTGGCATTGCTGGGTGGACGCTGCCACTGAACTCTGAGTGGAGAATGTCAGGAGCTGTGCTGTCTTGGTTCTGTTTCTCTTTGCCGAAGCCATGAGGAACCCGTCACTGTCCTCTTGCTTTCTCCAGGCGAGTGGCATGCGTGTCAGCGCAGCTGTCGTGTGAGAGTGTAAACTGCTTCAGACTAAGAGGGGGGGTCTCTTTGCAGACATGCAGGTAATCTACAACACAGTGGCACTGCACACACATTGAAACAAAGGCTTATTTCCCGTGGCCCTATTGGAACTGGAGCAGATTTCTAGTAGGTCAGAGCCCTGTTGATTTTGGTTTAACACCACATTTACAAGGTCACTAACCAAGGGAAGATTTATTACTTTTCTCTGAGTGGTCATTGTTTGATTTCCCCTTTTTCTTTTTCTCACTCAGAAACATACCAGATAATAGAAGCAGGAACGAGGGCAGCTTATGAAGGGAGGAGGGAGGCAGGAAGCGTGAGGGAAGGAGTAAGTAAACTGACGCACCAAAAATCTCTGCTCGGCCACTAGTGCTCTCAGAGCTGGAGAATCACTGTGCCCACTCACCCCCGCGCACCTGCCCTGGCTCCTTTCCAAGTACAGGCTATAGAGCAGTTACTTGGGCCATTCTGGCAATTTGCATCCCTTTTTAAAATTCTCATTCAGAGGAAATGTTTCTACCGGTTGAGAGAGAGAGAGAGACAGAGACAGAGAGAGACAGCAATCAGTTACTTCCCCTTCACGCCCCACCCTGACTGGGATCAAACCTGCAACTTTTTTGTTGGCGGCACGACGCTCTGTTCAATTGAGCCACTCACCCAGGGCAGCGATTTTTATACCTTTGGTTCGGGCATAAACTAGTAGCTTGCTTAGAGTAACTGAGATCAAATACACATTGTTTTCATCTTATCAAAAGCAGCTAATTGCACACAATGTGGTTTTTTTTCTGTGTGTGGTTTAGATTTTTTTAAATTTAGGATTATATGCTTTTAGTTGTGGAAAAGTGGGAACATGATCTATATGATGTGTAGGGTTTACTTTTCTACCTGTCTGAGGAGTTGAAACATCTGTAAATCCAAGTGGCTGCTTTCTAAATGCACTGATTTATCGGAACACATGTAACAAAGTGAGTCTCACAGTTCTTCACCGGTTGGTCGTTTTTGCTGCTAATTTTATATCCCCGTGTTAGTTCTGGGTGTCTTTCAGTGATGCCCTCCACCCCCATGTGTTGTTCCTGCTTCTTTGCATGCTGGTAGTTTTTAATCTGGATGCTAGACGTGATTTTCCCCCCGTAATTGGGTATTGGATACTTGATACTCTGAGCTTGTTCTGGGATGCAGTTACTTACCTGGGACCTTTTGATTGTTGCGAAGGTTCCCTTGCTGGGATCGGACCAGTACGCATCTAGGGCTGAGCCTCCCCACAGCTGAGCAGAGCCTCTCGCGTGCTTGACCAGCTTCCTGAGAAGGATGAGTTTTTCATCTGGTCAGTGCTAGCAGGCACTGCTGCCTGTCCTTGTGAGTCCTAGGCACCCCGGCGCCCAGTCCCTGGGAGTTCCCTCCCTGACCTCAGGCAGCTTCCTCAGGAGGATGTGTGAGCAGAGCTCTGCGGGTGTTCCGGGCACCCCCGACCCCCTCATCTCCAGGCAGCTGTCTCCTCCGGGTCCTCTGTCTGCGAATCTGCTCCTTAACTCAGATCCTCGGGGCGCTGGTGGGTCCCCATCCCTGTGCTGCAGTCTGGAGGCCTCCTGGGCAGCAAGCCAGGCAGCTGGAGGGCTTTCCTGCATTTCCTGTCTCTCGGGGTTCACTGCCCTTCAGTGCCTGATGGTCCATGTCTTAGACTCTTTTATATGTTTTGTTTAATTTTAGTTGTTTAATTTAAAGTTGTTCCAGTCTCTCTTTTTTTTAAAAAAAAATGTTTTTATTGATTTCAGATTGGAAGGAAGAGGGAGAGAGAGATAGAAACATCAATGATGAGAGAGAATCATTGATCGGCTGTCTGCTGCACGCCCCCCACTGGGATCAAGCCCGCAACCCCGGCATGTGCCCTGACTGGGAATTGAACTGTGACCTTCTGGTTCACAGGTCAATGCTCAACCACTGAGCCACACCGGCCAGGTGTTATTTGAGTCTCTTTAAGGCAGTGGTTCTCAACCTTCCTAATGCCGCGGCCCTTTAAATACCGTTCCTCATGTTGTGGTGACCCCCATCCATAAAATTATTTTCGTTGCTCCTTCATAACTGTAATGTTGCTACTGTTATGAATCGTAATGTAAATATCTGATATTCAGGATGTATTTAGGCGACCCCTGTGAAAGGGTCATTCAATTCCCAACGGGGTCGCGACCCACAGGTTGAGAACCACAGCTTTAAGGTATCCTCTGGCAGGTCTGGAAGATGAGATAGCATGGTGGGCAATCCTGGGCCCCATTTACCATCTGCTTTGCTCCAGGAAAGATTTAAGTGTGTAAGTTTCTAACTCAAGAAGTTACTGGTCTGGAATGGTACCATTGTAGCAAACAGGAAGAAATGGCAATGAAAGCAAGGTCAGCGCTCGCCAGTGCCACGACCAGCAGAAGGCTGACCAGCCAGTACGGTTGTGGTTCCTCCAGGCCCTGCCAGCCTCCCGCAAAGGAAGTGACTGTTGGAGGAAGCAGCCCGAGTGGGATTGACAGTGACTAGGACAACGAGTGGACGAGGTGAGGGCAGAGTGGGTCATGTGACGTCAGAAAAAACTCATCTCAAATTAGGAAAATAAAACGTCAGTCTAAGTACATTGAAGAAGAAAATATCTATAATCCAGAGGTAATCTTTGATGACATTTCTTTCCTTCTTCCTGTAGACTCATTAAAACATGCAGTTCTCTAGACATGCTTGCACACTGGTGGTGTGAAGGGCAAAATGTCGATGCCAGGAACATACTGTTTTATAATCTGAGAATTTTGGGTTACTGCTCCCTTTTTGGTCTCCTGATATAATTACAATTTGATTATGTTGGGAGGAAAATATGTTTCCTTCCACCCATCTTGATTTTCGACTGGATCCCTGTAACAAAGCAGATGAGCATGTGTATCTCCTCTATGCGTGGGAAGCTCACAAGAAAAATGACAACTCAAAGCCTTTTCCACTTGGCTGAACAAAGAGAGGCAGTTGTGGGAAAGTAAAGTGTATGGGGAAGCTAAAGGAAGGTAAGAGATATTTATGTTTTTATATTTTTATTGATATCAGAGAGGGAGGGAGGAGAGATAGAAACGTCAATGATGAGAGAGAATCATGGATCGGCCGCCTCCTGCACGCCCCACACTGGGGATGGAGCCCGCAACCCAGGCCTGTGCCCTGACCGGGGATTGAGCCGTGACCTCCTGGTTCCTAGGTCGATGCTCAGCCACTGAGCACGTCGGCTGGGGAAGATAAGAGTTATTTTAACAAGGTGTGCTGTACACATTCTCTTATTCAGCTCCCCGTCTCTGGTGGTAAGTTTTTTCCAGTTGGTAAAGGGAAGACATCTTTAAAGTGGGAGTTTCATCTCTTGCTCTCAAAGGGAGGTCAGAGTGCTTGCACCTGCTGTTTTTCAGGCGCTTTCGTTAAAAATATCCTTATGTCAGAGAAGCATGTTTTGGGTTGACATATTCTGGTTTCCTTTAATTAATAACCAAGTGTTTTAGTGGAGGATTTAATTTTGGTCACACTGGGGTTTACCAGGAAGATTTCTTTCCCATTTCAACCAGGGTCTAGATTTCAGGTCCTGCTCTTGGTTACCAGCCTTTAGGGTCCCCAGTAGCAGGTTCAGGCGTATCTCGGAGGTATTGTGGGTTCCCCATTGCCGCCGTGAAGTGACTATCACAGTAAAGCACGTCATAGGCCCTTTTTGGCTTCCTGCTGCGTATAAAAGTTATATTCACATTGTACCGTCATGCTCGTTGGTGTGGCTTAGGTGGCCGAGCATCGCACCCAGCACCGGGATGCCTGGTCAGGGCACAGACTCGGGTTGTGGGCTTGATCCCTAGTAGGGGGTGTGCGGGAGGCAGGTGATCGATTTTTCTCTCTCCTTCTCTCTTCCTCCCTCTCTAAAAAAAAATCAATAAAACATACTTTAAAAATTTAAAAACCAAAGTGCATACCTTAATTTAAAAATACTTTATTGCTGCTTTGGGTGGTGAGCACACGATGCAGTATACAGATCATGGTTCATAGAAATGCGCACCTGAAACCTATGTGACCTTATGAACTAATGTCACCCAGGAAATACAATTTTAAAAATGTAAACCCATAAACACTTTGTTGCTAACAATGCTAACCACCATTTGAGCCTTTAGCACAGGTAGGGACCGTCGCCCTCGGGCCCTGTAGGCCTGGGGAGTCACGCGGTCTGGCCCTGCCAAGGCACTGGGTGCGTTGAATGTCTGACCAGTTCCAGCAGGCGAATGTTTCCGTTGTAACTCTGTGTGGCCGCGGATGATGGTATCAATATACATATGGCCCTGGGCAGACAGGTGTTCCCCTCCCCTGCAAGTTAGCACATGGCCATCTTTTAGCTGGTGGAGGCCTTGCCCCACGCTGAGGCCATGGCTGACAGGCTGGGGCTATTGGGGCTGCTGGAGTGGAGAGGCTGCGATAACGCCTGACAAGAGTGCAGCAGTGAGCTTCTCACAGGGCTGCCTCTCACCACTGCCCGCCCTCCTCTCTCACGTGCCCGCCTGTGGCCTGTGGCCTGCTGGACAGCGTGGACCCCAGAGGAGCTTCTTTCACGGTCGGAGCCGCCCTCCCAGCGCTGCCTCCTCAGCTCCGCGGGTGTGGCGCCCCCAGTCCTCGCTGCCATTGCTGCAGCTCTCAGCGCCTCTGCACCTGGAGGAGATTCACCTCAAACCGCTTTCTCTGCTCGTCCTCAGAAGCAGCTCCTCACCCGGTGAGGTCCCCTCCCCACCCCAGAGGACGAGGCTGCAGGGGCTCCCTCCTGCCTGGGCCGAGCTGCTCCGCGCCTGCAGCCCCTCCTCCTCTGAAGTCTGGACCCTCCCAGGCATCACCAGCGTGGGCTCTGCCCCTTCCTGCTGCCTGTCAGTGTTGCTCTTCTTCCCTCTTCCATGGCTCCTAAGTGTCCCCCTGGACCTGGGATGGGGAGCCCTTTCAGAAGGTTCTCACCGACTCTACAGCATCGTTTTACCAAACGTCGTTCTAAGTCGAGGGCGTTGGAATCCCAGCAGTTCATTGATTCAGCAGTAAAACCGAGAGCGTGTCATTTTGTCTAAAATGGGTTCAAAATAGTGTTTTGAGCAAGATGTCATACTGATTTTCACTTCAGTTATGTTGACTTTGCCCTTTTTCTCTTGGGTTTTTATTCTGAGACTGATGACCTTAGGTGGCTGGGCTGATTAATTTTAAAGAACATGCCATCCCCTCCCCTGACCAGGTAACCTGAACTTTGTTATAAAATCTTTTCTGCATAGTTCTGCTCACCTTTGGTTGAATTGTCAGGGAATTTAAGTGATATAACATGTCTGGGTCAAAATTTTAATTTGGGTAATTCAGTGTGGTGTAATGATAATTTCACCTGTAGCTGGGGTTGCCAGGTAAGAGGTGGCCTCATTTGTCTCCCTGTTCATAGTCACACTAACAAACTTATAAACTGGTTTTTGAAAACTGATATTTTCATTCTAAATGTATATTCACTTATACCTTTGGTGGTGGGATCTGCCGAGATAGTCGCACATCTCCTCATCGCCCAGCGAGCTGGCATGCACAGTGAGGGCCAGGGCCCCCTTTGTTCACCTGCTGATGAGGAGGGAGTTCTGGAGAGGCCTGCAGGGAAGAAGCCAGCTCTGAACATGGCCGGTCTTCCCGATTCTCGTTACTGATCGGAAGTCTGCCTGTGTCTCTTCACGTAGTTACTGCCATCAGTGGAAGGAGAGAGAATGTGGTAACAGCAGTTTAAAACAACATTTTAAGGAGCCATTTGAAAAAAATGACTAATATGCGCCCGTGTGTCCAGATGGAGGGGTGGTGCTCAGATGGCGGCGCGGGCGGCCTTGTCACGTGACTCACACACAAACCCATAGTTGCTTTTGAAAATTACCGCTGTTGCATGGTCTCCCCTCCCCCATCTCTGGCAGCCAAGGGAGGCAACAGGGAGCTCCTGCCCAGCCTGGGACAAAGACCTTGTCTGGGGGCTTTACTTCCGCTGACTCGAGTCCAAAATGCTAATGGGCATCCGCTGCATTGCATCATTCTGTGGGGCCAGCAGCTGCCCGTCCCGGGAAACAGCCAGCAGGGCCTGACCTTTCTTTCCAGAATGTCCACTCGCCTCTCAGTCACCCTGAACTCCAGCGCTTCTTCCTGCGTGTGTGTCTGGTTGTGGCCTCCCAGGGAGGGGAATGAGGAGCAGGTATTTGGACTGGCCTCCCCACAGGGGCGCATACACTTGTCTTGTCCGTCTGCCAGTTCCTCTCTCCTTTCATGTGGGGTTTGCTGTTTAAAATTCCAGCTTCGTCTGTTTTCTGTTGTGTCTTCTGAGGCAGGTGGTGGTGCGGTGTGTATATTGAAATGTTGGGTTGAGACCACCGGACTTGTTCTTAGCGAATGGTTAAAGGAGGTTCGTTGTTCCTGTATCTAAAGACAACATAAAGCCGTGTTGGTCCGTGCGCCTCAGTCCCGACTCGGGCTCCAGCTGCAGTCGCTCACCGTCGACGGGTGCTCGTTACAGGTGACAGTGGGCACTGAGCTCCTTTCTGTCTGGTGAGATGTGTGCCCGTCCCTGTCTGTAATCAGGGCCGTGAGAGAGGGGTGCTCCCAGGCCATGGCTTCACTACATGTGTCTGCCCACACCTTAGCTCCCGGGACGCAGGCCGCCTGGCGCCGTGTGCCCGCCGTGTGTGCCAGTGTGCGCATTGTTTCACACCAGTGGCAGCACCGAGTTTAGGGCTGCAGAGGAGTTTAAATGTGTCAGAATTCTAACTGGGCTGGAACCAGTCCTCAGCATCCTTCATGATCCTCTGTTGTTGCTCAGGCTGGGAGCAGAGACACAGCGCTTGCTCTCTGTCCCGGGAAAACCTGCTGACAGAGTGTCCTGGCCCTGGAGGCCCTGGGTCCCTGCCGCTGTGGGTGTGGGGGGGCTCGGCCCTGGAGGGGAACTGAGTCTGCACAGCGCACACAGCTGCTCAGAACTTACGAAGCGATTGCCTGACCTGATCACAAACAAAATTCTGATCAGCGTTTTCATTTTTCCTACCCCAACTCAGCATTGCTCTTTCTGTTTTCCTGTAGTCTTTACACCCCACATCCTTGTAGGTTTACTGATGAGTATAAAGAGGAAAAATAAATCTCCAGTTCACGCTCTAATGACCTAGCCCCGTGGGAGGAGCATGGGAGGTGGGCTTTTCGGGCATATGTGTTTCACTGTGGCCTGTCCCGGAGGAATGCATGCCTCCCAACAGGAGCACATGTAGGGCCGTCGTCATGTGCCGACTGCTGTTAGGAATCCTTCCTCTCAGCGAGCCTCATTAGGGACACCCTGGGCTGCTCAGGAGTCCACAGGCACGGGGACCACGTGCTGATGCAGAGGAGAGCAGCTTCGTGTGCCCTGTGCCCACACCGTGGTGGCAGCTCACTGTCCTCTGCGTGAGGGAGTGACGGACAGAGCCCAGGACTGCACTGTGGGTGGATTGGGCATCTAGTTCCACTCAGACCTGCCCCTGTGCTGCCAGCTCATGTCTCAGTATGAAGTTCCTTTGAAGAGGGTCTGTTCTATCACCCTAGCCAGGCTGAACACTCGTTCAGTTTAGCATTAAGATAGCATCCTCGTTATTCAGTGCCACATTTCTTATTGTTGCTTCCAACATGCCCCTGTGAAACTACAGATGAAATGGTGCACGTTTGGTGTGGTTTTTCTGTGCATAGGGCTCGAAGGATGGTGCAATATCTGCAAATCAATAAATGTGATACATCACATAAACTGGGAGACAAAAATCACATAAGGAGTCACTGCACAGGCTGTCAGCGACTGCCCGTGGCCACAGGACTCTGCTCTCATTCGCAGTCGTTACCTCGTGAGGCGCGCAGCAGCTATGCCTATGGAGTACCTAATACTCTCATGCTGGGCCCTTCGAGGCCACCATTTCAGAATTGCTTTTCTACGATGATCCGTGTTTGTTAAGTGTTTGGTTTCCAACGCAGTGGAGTACAACTGAAAGTTTTTCTTTAAAAGATAGTTTCTTTCCCTCGCTGGTCTGGCTCAGTGGCTAGAGCGTCGGCCTGCAGACTGAAGGATCTCAGGTTTGATTCCAGTCAGGACAAGTCCCCGATTCTTGACGTGAGGATAGCAAGAATGGACCGGAAACTTCTGTCGTTGCCTGTGGGCAGGGAAGTAAGCCACACATTCTGTTTTTTTTCTTAAGGATGAAGAGGAAGAAATCAAACTGGAGATAAATATGCTGAAGAAATATTCTCATCATAGAAATATTGCCACATATTACGGTGCTTTCATTAAGAAGAGCCCCCCTGGCCATGACGACCAGCTTTGGGTAGGCACCGTGTCCGTCTGGGGGATTCCTCGTGGACCGTGTGGAAGCAGCAGGGACCTTCCGGAGGGGCACAAGCAGCGGAAAGGGGCTGGTGGCTGGGATCTTTCTTGGTGGACATTATACTGATGTTTATTTTGATGTTGTTTTCACTTTGCCTGGAAAAGAGGTAAATTTGTGTTTCTGGGAATAAAATGGCATGTTTTAAAAGCAATGCAATTAAAGAGCAAGAAAATTAGGATCTTGAAAATAAAAAAATAAAAACTTTAATTATGAAAATTAACCAGTTAGCTGCTACACATCCAAAACGGAAACCATCCTTGCGTCTATAGACGCTTATAGTGTATAAAGGGTTAACATGGAAGCAGTACTGAATGCATCTTTCTTTATTACCTGGAAGTGAGAGACAGTTCACAAGAAAACAAATATATCAGTAATTTTCAATAGTATTGGTAATAATAGTTAATTAAAAACAATAAATTCCAGGGGAATTTCTGGGCTTGACACATTCAGACTTCTCTCTTCTTAAACACATGTATATTCAAGATGATGGAACAGATGCTGTCAGAAATATGGTCATCACATTGGCTACGCCAAAGGCTCTGGATGTAGAGGGCAGTAATAGAGATCATTCCTTTTCCTGTGTTTTAAAGAAGCCATTGTAGAAAACTTGCAAAATTAAGAAAATGCAAGGGAAATAGTTACTTTCATTTCAGTTGCCCAAATGTCATCATAGTTAAAATTTTAGTTCGATTCATTTGGTTTTTCAGGTACTTAAGAAATATACTGATGTTCACGTTGTTCTAGCATTTAGATACAGTATATAATACAGTTTTTAAAACGACGTGTTACTTAAAAACAGCATTTCTCTTTTGTTCTAACCCAGTCAATGTAAAATAGTTTGAGAATCGTAATAGTCTGATTTTGGCACATGAGAAACACAGTTAGGGAGTGTTTGCAGCAGGTTTCTGATGATTGGGCATTGATTAAGAACAAAATGGCCCTCCCGCCCCACGTGCGTGGGAGAGGAAGGCCTTGTCAGCGCTGGCACGCGGGGGCGAGGCGGGTCAGAAGCCTCAGTCGCCTGCTCCAGATGCGCACGGTTACTGCTTGGATGGTGACGTGCTCGCAGTAATTTGATGTCTCCAAAACGAACATGGGCCTGGATCTTCAGGAGGGAAATGGAGGGCCGACTCCTGGGGTGCGGGAGCCCGTGCTGCGCCTGCCCAGCACACGTGTGAGTCACTGTGTGTGTTTCCGCCCTCAGCTGGTGATGGAGTTCTGTGGGGCGGGGTCCATCACGGACCTGGTGAAGAACACCAAGGGCAACACGCTCAAGGAGGACTGGATCGCGTACATCTCCAGAGAGATCCTGAGGGTAAGGACAGGTGCCCACCGGCGTCTCACATTTCCGTCTCCCTTCCCTTGCCCAGAGGATTCCTTGAGTTCTAAGTGCACAGATCATTCTTGTATTGACAACCGAGGGCTCTGTATCGCTAGCTGGCTTTGGTAGTTTAAGCTACATCATGGTTTTGATTTAAAGAACAAAGTATTTCTGACAAGTATCTAACGAAAGTAGATTGAAACAGGAAACAGTTTTTTCTGTATCTCCCTGAATTCACCTCCAGGTGTTGAGAAGTCATAGGGGAGGGGAGAGAAAGCGTCCTGATTTTCTATGACAGCCCGTGTCTGAGCCTGCGGGCCAGCAGTGATGCCGACAGCTGGCACCTGGTCGTGGGGCGGGCATTTGCTGCTAGTCTGCTGCAGTATGCATGAGGGAAAGTTCCAGTGTTACTGCCGCTCACAGCAGCTGGAGGCTTGTCTCATGATCTTAGAGGAAGTTTGTGCACTACTGTTACAGTAGCTTCTGAAGATCCCTCCTAGTGGCAGAGCTGCCCTGACCACAGCCAGGGGCCTCTGGCCGGTTGGTCAGCAAGCTCAGCTTCCTCCGTGCTTGCCCCTGGATTATACACGTGAATGACTTGGTTTGATTTCATTTGTCATGAAGAAATTGCTAGGAGTCGTTCTGGTCAGGAGAGGGCAGTAGCCTGGGAGGTGAGTTCTTGTGGGAAAGGAAGGCTGTGCCCCACAGAGGCTTGGGGTCCCTGGAGATGTTCAGAGGGTGGGACCTGCTCTCATCCTCAGTGGGGTTGGTTCGGACGCTGCTGTGATGAGTTCCTCAGACGGTGTCTGGAGTGTGTGGAAAGCTTCCGGCGGCCGCTGGGCCTCTTGAGACCAGAAGGTTTACCGATGTTCGAGCACTTGGTGTTCAGTCTGCGCACAGTCACGCGCATGTAGATGGAAAGGCACTTGGAGCCTTTCGCAGCCAGTGCTGAAGGCCGGCTTCAGTGGCTCCTTGTTCCCTGTCCACCAGTGAGACAGTTGCCGGGACAGCTCCCCAGCTTTGAAACCGACTCATTGGTCTAGAACATTTACTTGTGTGTATTGGGATTTGTTGTCTGTCTCTGCTAAGAAAGAATCTAGAATCGTTGCAGCCTGGTTTTTGACATGGGAGCAGCTAAACACACACGTTCCGTCCCTCCTGGGCATACCATACAGGAAAAGTATGTTCACTGTTAGAGCCGTACTGGCTCGGGGTGGCACGGATGACCAGCTGTTGGCCACGCCTTGGCCGTACACAGCACGGGAGACACTCATATGTATGTTGCTCGTTAGGAATAAGAATACCCAGGCCACGTTTGTCTGAGACACTTGGGTACTTGTGTTTTTTGCTAAGATGATGCCTTAAAAGTGTAAGAAGGATGTTTGTGCAAATCTAATCTGATAAAAGAGTAATATGCAAATTAACCATCACTCCCAGACACCTAAGCCATGCCCACCAGCCAGTCAGAGCAGCTGTATGCAAATTAACCCAGCCAAGATGGCGGCCGGCATCCATGGATTTAGAGCAAACAGGAGGCTTTCATTGCACCAGTGATGGAGTTGAAACTGCCTGCCTAGGCCAGCTGGGCCTCTGCTCAAGGCAACAATGTTTTAATTATAGAAACCTTAGAGATGAAGCAAACAGGAGGCTTCCTTGTCTGACTAAGCCTCCGTTCAAGGCAACAAAGTTTCAATTATAGAAGATAAATAAACCCCAGAAACGTGATTTCAGCCAGCCTCACTGGGACATTGGGTCAATGGGAGCTGTGGGCAGCCTGAAAATGGCCCTCATCCCCTCACCCAGGCTGGCCACACCCCCATGGGATGAGGGTCTACTCTGGGGAGCTTGGCCAGCCTGCAAACAACCATTAGCCCCTCACCCAGGCTGGCCAGGCATGC
Organism: Murina feae; assembly: GCA_004026665.1. NCBI lineage: Eukaryota > Metazoa > Chordata > Mammalia > Chiroptera > Vespertilionidae > Murina > Murina feae. The sequence continues at coordinate 66,208 of PVJC01002227.1, read as the reverse complement.
CAGCAGGTGGACATTCCCCGAGGGGTCCCAGAGGGCGAGAGAGCACAGGCCGGGCTGAGGGACCCCCTGACCCCTGAGTGCACAAATTTTTGTGCACCAGGCCCCTAGTTGTAGAATAAAAGATGAACGGAAGTAATAAAAGTAGGAGATAGAAAAGAACGAGGGGAGCTATATGTTTTTTGCCTCTTCCTTTGCTGCTCACAGTTACTTCACGCTGAGAGGAGGGCTTTCTTCCTAATTGGCCCTGTGGTGGCTCATATGTTAGTGCCTTTCACCCCGCCAGTGCCTGTGGCTAACCCTGCATCCCCCCACGGCTTCACACGTGGCTGGTGGAGGGCGCAGGCAGCCCTGTGCTTGAGAAGCAATTGTTGTAGAGCAGCTGTCCCACTTACTTCACAGCCTTCAAAGTTATAACAATAAAACCCCAAGCAATGGAACAGGAAAGTCAAGCCCTTCTCTTCAGTCCCCCCCTCGGAACTAGCCCTTTCCCGTGAGTAGGCTGCTTGTGTCAGAAGGAGGTGGGCTCGCTTTTGCTTCTCGAGCTAAAGATGGGGCAAGTAAAGGAGTGAGAGAATGGAGCATTTTATCTTTTAGACCATATTTGGATGCAAAATGTAGTTGTGTTCTTGCTCCCCTCTCAGAAGAGACTGCTCTCGGGCTTCCTTCCAGATACAAGGTCATCAAAAAGCACTATATGCCAGGAGGTTTCTCTCTCTGGGAAACACATACTCTAACACAAAGCTCTTTTGATGGCCGAACTATTTTGCATTTGGGGTAGAGGTGGGATGATGGGCTGTGTGCTGGGGGACTCAGCTCACCTTCACTTTCCCCTGGGATGTGTTGAGTTCAAACATACCTCAGGGTCACCCCCTGAAAGTCAGGTGCATAGCATGGGAAAGGCACTGCTCAGTGCACAAATAGCACAGAATCATCCACAGCGTGTCTCGGGGCCGCAGGAACGTGGTGATGCTACCACAGGGACCTAGCCCAGCGGTGCGGAGGGTGGGCACGTGCTCTGCCTGTGGAGTGCTGTGAGCAGAGTCTCCCGGGATGTGCCTGAGAGTGAGTTGTATGTTCTAGCTATGGCCCGCACACGCCCGTCTCAGGAAGGCTGTGTCTTGGTGACTGACGTGCAGAGACAGTGACTAAAGTTCAGTCTGTCTTCCTACTCAGGGACTGGCGCACCTTCACATCCATCATGTGATTCACCGGGACATCAAGGGCCAGAACGTGCTGCTGACCGAGAATGCAGAGGTGAAGCTCGGTACGTGACTGAGGGGCACAGCCAGCAGCACCCCCTGCCTGTTTGCATTTAGCCAGCGTTCAGCCTATGCCTGCACTGTCTGTGTCTGTGCTATGTAACAGGTTATTGCTTAGCCTGGCTCCACCCTTCCATCATGCCCCCCCACCCCCTGCTACAACCCCCATTCCCGTTCTCTGTGTAGCAGACAGACTAGAATCTAAGTCAGATCATGTCATTTTCCTGCTTCAAGATCTCTAGTAACTTTCTATTTTACTTTGAATAAAAGCCCCATTTTCTGTCATGACTCATAAACAGCCATGGCCCTGCTACTGCTAGCCTCCTTCTGTGAGGACCTCACTCTTCTTCCTCAGTGACTTTTATTTCCTTGGAACTTGCCTCAGGACCTTCCCACAGACTGTTCCCTAGGTCGAAGCTGCAGTGTTTTCTTCATCCTCATTGGCCATTGCTGACCCTCTGATCTGTGTCAGGTCCCACTGCCTGTTTTCTCCATAATAATGATCACAATTCATAATTATGAAGCTATTTGTTTACTTGTATTTCTGACTCCTTTATGAGAACATAAGTTCTGGGGTGCAGCAACCAGGACTGATTGATCTACCAGGATATTCTTAGGCAGCGCCCGGCACAATGCCTCGAGTGGGGTAGGTGCTCGTCCCATGTGCGCGATGAGGGTGGAACCCATTGTGTCCTCCTGGGCATGGTTTGTGATGGGTCTCTGTTCTGGGTTTCAGGTATCCCTTGCCTGGATCTCAACTCACTCGCACCCACTGTCACATAAGCCTCCTGTCAGATTGAAACAGGTTTAACCTTGCTTTCTCCCACTAACTCATCACGAAAACTATGCTTATAAGAATCTAGTCCACCTTTAAAAAATTGTAGGTGCAGCAGCTGGTACTGAAGAGTTAGATCTCATCATTGCTCTTGGGTGGTGCCTGCAATTACTGGCCATCTGTGGAGGATCCCTTAATGGGGATCCCTCCTGGCTCAGTTGGAGGCACTGGCACGGCTCCCCTCCCGACTACGCAAGCCATGTGTTCCCTGTGCACCTGCGGGGTGGCCTGTGCATCCTTCAGTGGTCACTTGCTGACCATCCCCTGGCCAGTAAGCCTGTCTCAGAGAAGCATGCACCCCAAGAGCTGGCCAGGTGGCTCCTCAGGCTGATCCGCAGGCAGGAGTGGAACCTGTGCCTTGGGAGTGATCTCGGCTCAGAGGCAACCAGGCCTGGCAGCTTCTGTGCCAGAAGAGGGCTGCTGGCTCCCTCTGGCTTGTCATGCGGTGACCGCAGGAGGCTGCATGTCTGTGACGTGTTCCTGCTCAGTTCACTCTGAAGACACCGCCTCCAAGTTCTCATGGTCTTGTGTTTGACTTGCTAGTTTCATTTCATGTTTTCTTTCTTTCTCCTCTTCCAGTCGATTTCGGAGTGAGTGCTCAGTTGGACAGGACTGTGGGAAGGAGAAACACATTCATAGGCACCCCTTACTGGATGGCACCTGAGGTCATCGCCTGCGACGAGAACCCAGATGCCACCTACGACTACAGAGTAAGAGGCACCTGCTCGCTTGGCTCGCTGGGTCCCTGCCGTTGTTGAGGGACAGGCCCTGCTGACACACTGCCCACCCTCATCCTGCCTGCTCCCTCAGGGAGGTGCCTGGGCCCCTGTGTGGGTGCAGTGCTGTCAGCACAGTGTTGAGATTCTGCCTTCTCGTGTCCATTCTGCACTATTGAAGCCCCTTACACGTCCCGCGTGGTTCAGGGTTCCTGTTCAGGGTTCGAGTTCTGAAGGAGGCCGCACACAAAATGAAGAGAGAGAGACTAGAAGAGAATCAATTTGGAAACTGGGGGACCAGGCATGGCATCTTTTCTCTACCAGGGTAGATTGCCCACTGATGCCTGGGTCTCACCAGCCTTTTATTGAGTCTCTGAGAAAACAACCATATCCTTGGGCAGGAAATTCCAAGGAAAAATTTTACATGTAATTAACAAGTGGGGTTTTGCTGTAATTAAGAATGTTTCAACTTAAACAATGGGTGAATAGCTTTGACCTTTCAGATCAACCAAGGTTGTTGAAAACAATCAGTTTCCAGCACTGCACCATTACCGGTCTTCTTATTAAGGAACAGACTGCCTCCAGGGCAGCCAGGGCCACTGGGTGGATCCTGTTACAGAGCTCCGCCTTTTTTATTAGGTCACAAGTGTTATTTGCATGACTGCAGTGCCTCCAGGCACATGGCTCAGCCATGCACATCCTGATCCTGACTGAGCACCATATTTGACCCTCAGACTTGGGTTGAATATATTAACTCAAACAAGTTTTTAAAAAGTCCCTTGGCCTTATCTAACAAGTTGGAGTGGTTAATGTACCTGTTAATGACATTCAGAATTGAGTTCATGTCATAACACTGTCCATTTCCACAGTATCTAATCTAATAAAAGAGTAATATGCAAATTATCCCTCACTCTGTTACACCTAAGCCACGCCAACTAGCCAAGCCACGCCCATCAGCCAGTCAGAGCAACGATATGCAAATTAACCCAGCCAAGATGGCGGCAGCCAACCTCCATGGGAACTGTAGCCAGCCTGCAATCAGCCCTCAGCCCCTCACCCAGGCTGCCACACCCCCATGGGGTGAGGGTTCCCACTGGGATGGTTGGCCAGCCTGCAAACAGCCATCAGCCCCTCACCCAGGCTAGCCAGGCACACCAGCAGGTGGACATCCCCCAAGGGGTCCCAGAGTGCGAGAGGGCACAGACCAGGCTGAGAGCCCCCTCCCTTTCCCTCCCTCCCCCCGAGTAAACAAATTTTTGTGCACCGGGCCTCTAGTCTATATATAAAAAGGTCTGCGTAACCCTGATGAACGACCAATCGCTATGACACACACTGACCACCAGGGGGCAGATGCTCAACACAGCTGCCCCCTGGTGGTCAGTGCACTCCCACAGCCAACCTCCCATGGTCACTCCCCTCCACTGGCTCCAATTAGTCCCAATTGCTGGCCAGGCCAAGGGACCCTGCCCATGCATGAATTCGTGCACCAGGCCTCTAGTTTATTATAGATACCCAATTAGCGAAATTTAATTTAAGCTTGTGGCATAGAGGAATTTTATTTTTTTATTTGCTGAAATATTTTCAAATAGATTATAGATTCTATGACTTTTCACTCTTTAATAAATCATTCTGAACCTGCAAAATTTGCAAACATTTTCCAGTATTTTCATACATAAGTAAATTAAAAATAATTTTTAAAGACAAAACCTGTAGTTAGACCCAACTGATCACCTGGATTAGCAAGGTTGGCTCGGAGGAGAGGTGGTTGGCTCTGCCGCACTGGGCATGGGCCTGCTGTAGAAGTGGCCCCAGGTCCAGGTGCTGTGCCCTCCCTTACTCCCTGCAGGACGGAAACCCCCATGGAACCAAGGAGAGCTGTGTGGGCCTCCCCTTGGTCTGTGATCAAACATACGTGTTTGCACTCTAAGTAACTACAGGTTCTTTGAAAACCATGAAACTGAACAACTTTAGTGATTCCCATGTTAGGATAGCATATACACAAAAGAATGCAAATGATAGCAAACCTTCATTAATTACTGTAAAAGCCTTGTTTGGATTTTGAGAAATTGGCTGATGAACCTTTATTCATTCACCATCCATTGTTTATCGAGTGCCTGCCACATGCCAGTCACAATTCCAGGGCCACAAAGGTAAATGAAACAGATGAAAATGTTTGTCCTCGTGGAGAATAGTTAAAATTCAGCTTCTAAACTAAGAAAAGATTGCATGCACAGAAAGCCCTTGACTTTAGTGCTCACTCCTTAGGCGTAGGTAGGGCGTGAGGGGCCTCTGCCACAGTGTTTCCTCTGCAAGGGGCACGGCGTCGCACAAAGAGCCCTCTGGCCATTCAACGTTTAGCACCCTTGTGAAGTTTGAGAGGTAAACGTAAAATGAAGCACGTATCAGGGCCAGGGATCTAAGCGATGTAACGCTCATAAAGAAACGAAACACTGGACAGAGGAGCAGGCCGAGGGTGGGGGCAGTGCTTGCCCAGGCAGCACCTCCACTCCTTCATAGACACTTTTATCTTTGTCTTACTCATTTGAGAGGTATTCTCCCCGTTGTGTGTGTGCTTTTAATCTCCTGAGCATTTTTCAGTTTATACACCAAAGAATGCATTTGTCTCATTTGGTGAGTGAACAGCAGTGTTACACTGGGGCCTCATAGCTGCTGTGCTGCCCATGACGTGCTGTTCTGTTTTGCAGAGCGACCTGTGGTCCTGTGGCATCACCGCCATCGAGATGGCAGAAGGTGCTCCCCGTAAGTAGCTTCTCTGTAGCCCAGTTGTTGTCTGTGACGTGCACCTAGCTTCCGAGTCTCATAAAGAGCGGCTTCATGGGTGGGGCCGCTGCTGGCGGACCCCGCGGTGAAGGAGCCTGAGCGCAGTGAGGCGTTAGGTTGAGCGGAGCCGGTGGGACCCACTGTTCCCTTTGGAGGTGGGGGTGCGCTCCGGGGCTTCTCTGTCCTTTCCTGAAGGTGACCTCGGGCCTGGGCCTGGGGTTCCGGTGAGTGACCTCAGGTGACAGGCAGCGACGCTTCTGTCTTCAGTGAAACTCATCCTAACACGGAGCTTACGTGTTGTGTGTGTTTTGACTTTGCAACTAGCGGCAAGACTTTTTATCCGTAGAATAGCATTTTGTATTACCTATGAACTGCTTTGGATTAAATCAGTGACAATTCCATGGAACTGATTTTTCACCAAGGATGTGGTAGAAGTGCAGAGAACAGGAAAAAATAGCATTTTCTGCTGGTTCCCCTAATAAAAAAATATACACAAAGAATGCATAACTGTCTGGTAACTGGTTGTTGCTGAGTAAATTTTTGTTGAATGAATGAAAACATTGCCGACAGGTAAGAGTTAGTTTGCAGTACAGAAAGGGGTGTCTGTTCTGAGCACCGTGTGTCCCCTGTGTTCCTCCTGAGTGGCTGACGTTGCCTGGCCCTGCCTCAGCTCCTTTCACAGTGGGAATGGGGTGGTCTTTTTTTGGCCCCCATTTCCCAGCTGCCTTGGAAGATTCTCATGAAGGTAAATAAACACATGAAAGTGCCCATTGCCCGTTGTGCATAGAATTATGTACCAAATTTGCCTTAATTGGGCGAGTGGTAGGAGTGCAAGCGGTAACTTCACAGAATTAAACAATTCCCTTTTACCTGACAGGCGTGCGGGTCATTAGCACCAGCGTGTCCCTGAGCGGCTGGCCTCTCTGGAGGGCTGGCCTGTGCTCACTGCGGCCCGGCCTGTGAGCCTTCGCGAGCAGCGTCTGATATCCCCACAGCAATCGAAGAATTAAACTTACTGTCGTTGTCACCTTGTAGGTGATTTAGGAACTTAAGCTATGGAGTCTTTGAACACTTTGAATCAATATTTATCTTTGATTCATGAAAACTTTTCAGTGACTTTTTGAAATGGTATTCTTCTTGTGCTGATCCTCCTCATATTTTGCTGTGTTTAAATGGGGAATTCAGGGTTTGCCTAGGGCTCATAGCTAGAAGTCCGGCCTGCTTGACACAAGAAAGCATATCAGTCAGGACGGGCCCGAGCGTCTGGTGTTTGAGTGAGCCCTAGGGATCAGGAATGAGTGAAATAAGTGCCATACTGACACGACCGTCTCCTCTCCCCAGCTCTCTGTGACATGCATCCAATGAGAGCACTGTTTCTCATTCCCAGAAACCCTCCTCCCCGGCTGAAGTCAAAAAAATGGTAAGCTACCAACGGTTTTGTTGTTGTTCTTTTCTTTAAAAAAAATTGTTCCTTTTTAGTTTTATTCCAAGCAAAATTCTGGCCATTCTAACGCCCAGAGAGCAAGCGCCAGTGCCCCAGACACCAGTCACGTGGATCTTTTTGTTCTGTTTTATTTTCCTCGACAGATTATCTTTGTGCTACGAAATAGTGACAAGTGGCCATATGAAACACCATAACACGGTTAAGAAAAACATCCCGTTTTAATATTTCAATGCACTTCTAAGTTTGATATGTTTCTGAGCATTTTTGCAGTAAAAACCAAAGCTGAATGGACTTGCAGTTCCTCAGGTGAAACGGGATGTTAGCATTAACGGTGCATTTACTGTTTTCATTGTAAAACATGGACATCAGGCACCTTTCTTCACCCCAGAGCTCATGGGCAGGGCCTCTCCATGTGGGCAGCTGCCTGTTTCTCCCTGCAGCTCATTTATTCGCTAAAGGACATGTGTGTTGGTGGAAGCGGCGTTCCCTTTCTGAGAGCTGTGCCGCCGTGGTGTGGGCAACTGGTGTGGTGCCATTTGAACATCGCCGAGGGTGCACGCTTGTCTGAGCACTGCCCAGTCGCTCCCGCTGGAGGTGTGAGCCCTCGTGCTCAGTCCCCTCGGTGCTGTGAGTCCCCCTGTGCTCGGCTAATTCGTTTATTCCTTTCTGGAACCATTTCCCAACTAGTGTCCTCTCAGCTTCTTGACTCTAATTCTGCAGTGCGCAGAAGACGTCAGGGCTAAGCCTTCTATTCTGGATCTGGCCTTTTGCTGTTCCTGTCTGCTCTTTTCTTCTTGGTTGCTCATCTGATGTTCTGTGGCCTCTGTTTCCTGTCTGGCTGTGTCCACGCACACGTGTCTTCACTCGTGTTTCTTTCCTGCCCCTCACTGTCCTTTCCCCAGCACATTTCACCACCCCTTCCCCACCTTTTGTTTGCAGGCAGTGTTTTTCTATTCTTTATATCATGTCTTGAACCACATTCAACTCCAGAAAAGTGGAGTTGCTAGTTTGTAGAAAGGTGGCTAAGGCTGTATACTTGTGAAGACTCTAGCCCCAATGGTCTCCTGTACTCAGATGTGATAACTGGACCTCTGTGGGTGGCCAGTTGAGGGAGACCAGTGCCTCTCTGGAGGTCAAGGAGGAAGCTGGGACCGGCTCACACACATCTGGCTTGTGCTGCCTAGGCGCTATCACTTTTCCCTTTCCTTTCCTCTGTCAGATTTTATTAAGGAGAGTGTAGCTCCGTCTTCAGGGTGCCTGACCGTTTCCAGGGCTTTGGCATTCCTCAGTTTGGGGTCAACCACTACTATGTGCATAGCACAGTGATGCAAAGGGACAGATGTGGATGACGACAAATTCTTCCTTTGAGTTCTTGCCCAAATGTCCCACTAAACTTCATTAGATGCCTGTTCAGCCACTGCTCCAATCTACCCACGTTTTCCAAAGCGAGATAGCGACAGACGTAAGGCCCTTCCTTCAGTGTAAGTTCTTCTGTGTAGGGAGAAGTGGCTCCCCGAGGTGATCACGAACTCTTTGCCAGCAGAATATCCTAGTCGATTTTAAAGGATTTACTACAGACCATCGACTCTCACGTGGACACAGCATGTCTTTAGGGTTCCAACCTCAGAATTCCTGGTTTGTTAGGTCTGAAGAGTGACAAGGTTGGTGTATTTTAATGAGGCCCCAAGGTGACCTGTGGGCGTGGGGGTTTCGTCCCAGTGTCAGGGCGCTCCTCTCCAACAGCTAGGACCCCCCTGCTCCTCAAACCCCACAGAATGAAGCAGCAGCCTCCCTGACTGGGAGGCCTTGCTCTGAGCAGACCCCGGCCTATTTTTCTGTTCTTCTCCATGTCTCACACTAGCACTAGGAAAGGATTCATCATTCGTCACAGTTCTCCCCCTAGGCTCATGTCATTCCCTTCCCTCTGGAATGATGACTTTGCTCACTCAGCTTGAATATCAGGTCCTGCTCTATGCTGTCCGACCCACTGAGCACCCACCCCTCTTCCCTGTGATGACACGTGCATACACACCTCCACTGTATTTCCTGTGCGCACTTCTCATAGAGCTGAGCATAAACAGGTGTCAGTTGTCGATCCATAAATATTTGTTGAATTGAAGAAAAAAAACACTAGTAAGTTTGAATGGAAATAGAGGATAATAGAAGTGATTCTTAAACGCAGTGAAGTAGTGGGAAAGAATTGAACTAATTTTCTAATTTACATTTTTTAAACTGAATAACTCATTCATTCAACAAAAATTTATTACATACCTGTTGTGGTCTGCCATCCTCGGTGCTGGGCACGCTGACAGATGGAGACTAGGAGCCCGCGTCAGCGCTGTGCCTTTTCCCACCGGCAGGGAGCCAGGCCGTGGCACAGTTCCTTCGGTGCAGAAGGGCTCCTTGCCGGGCATGTGGGGGGTGATGCCGGGCCATGACTCAGGCTGGGGGTCAGCATGAGCTAGGCCCCTCTCGGCAAAAACTCAAGTGGCTGGTCTGAGAAATGTTGGTGACAGTTACTTACACCTTCAAGCCGTTGTTCCCAAAGCTGTACATTAGCGTGAAGAGTGAGTGAGCATGGGTCTGAGACTGGGACTGGAACGCCACGTTAACAGGCTCGAGAGCCCCAGCCTCTGGTCACTTCCTCGGCTCCTTCTCTTGTGTTTCTGTGTTGTCCTTGTCTTCAGGTTCCAGACATCCATCTACCTTCGTTTTAGCAAACCCTCCTTCTGCCCCTCCCCCGTAACTAAGTGATTAATAATGAGCAACATGAAGTTCAGGCTGCATGAGGAGGTCTGTGGCGTATTGCCAGTGATCGGGTCCAGCCCCTGGACTGTGGACATCTGCTCCTGGTCCCGGTCCTGAGCCCCGTTTGTGTCCCCATGCCATACTGTGCGCTCTGGGGCTCATCTCTGCTTGCAGCTGATACGTCACTGGTCTTTGGGAGTTCTGCTCTTTCTGGTATACATTTGATGACCTTTTTTACTTTCTCTTACAGGTCAAAGAAATTTTTTAGTTTCATAGAAGGGTGCCTGGTGAAGAACTACCTGCAGCGGCCTTCCACAGAGCAGCTTCTGAAACACCCTTTCATAAGGGATCAGCCCAATGAGAGGCAAGTTAGAATCCAGCTGAAGGACCACATAGACCGGACCAGGAAGAAGAGAGGAGAGAAAGGTATTAGACCTGTTTTGTTTTCTGTGTTTTTTCATCTTAAACATACATATTTTGCTACCTAGATAGGTTGCTCCTGCCCGCTGGGCTCTGCCCGCGGGCCTGCGCCGAGCCAGGTCCAGCAGCTGCGCGGGCCCGGAACCTGTGCGCCTCGCCAGGCTGTCGTTCGGCTCGCCCAGCCTCGGGGAGGCAGTGCCGTGTGTGGCCGAGTGACCTTGGGAATGTGTATGCAGATGGACCTGTAGGTGCATGTGATGTAGGCGGAACCAGTTTCAGTTCTCAAGTCTGCATTTTTCTTACCAGGAAACTGGTTTTAAATGTATGTCTCTGGAAAAAAGTTAGAAGTGTATTTTTTTGTGAAGAGACTTTGTTTATAAATCTCTTCAACCCCTCTGGTTTTGACGGCTCCGTGGAGGAAAATTGCTCACTGAAAGCCAGGTCCTGACATTAAGGTCTCCAACAAAATGGACTGTTGCTTTTGGGGAAATGGCATAGAACCTGTGGACGTGAAAATAAGTTATTCGTGTTGAAACTTAGTCTGGTCTAAGGAGAGCCAAGTTTGTCTCCCTCTGCTGTATTGTTTCATCAGTTTCTCCATGATTCCACCTTTATAACTGGGAACATTCTGCCATTAATATCCACTTCCTGCTTCCCATTCTGCCCCCAGCAGACTCTGCTGCACTTTAGGGGGATTCCTGAGCACAAACAATAAACATTTTATTGTGTACATGTACGTATACATACATATATATGTATATATACATGCACACACGCACATATACACACACATGCACACACACCTTAAATCGTCATTATTGAAAGTATTACATATGTCCCCTTTTTCCCCACATTGACCCCCTCCAGCCTAGCCCTGCCCCCGCCTTAGTTTGGGCAGTTGAATTTCCTTTTGAAATTCGGCATCACCGTGGATTTTCTGAATTTGCTGATGCTCTTGGGCCATTTTTCTTCTGTGTCCAGGGCCCGGGCCTGTCTTGGCCCTGCTCCCTCAGTGGTGGACACCCTGTGCGGGTGTCCTGGATGCACAGATCTTCTCTCGCCCGGGAGTACGGCCAGGGAGCGGCACTCCCTGTGGAAGGTGCGGTCACGCGCCTCCTCCCCCACGCTCTGTACACTTCGCTGTTTTCACCAAGAACACGTTCACACGCTCCTGGAGGCTTGCCTATGTGTGCACGTGTCATGATTGTGAACAGTCCCGTTCATCTTTTCTGAACAGATGAAACGGAATACGAGTACAGCGGCAGTGAGGAGGAAGAGGAGGAGGTGCCCGAGCAGGAAGGAGAGCCGAGGTACGCCAGCCGCTGGTCCACAGAGCGATGTGGGCTCTCAGAGGACGCCCTTCTCCATAGCGGGCAGGGTCTCCCCTGACTCTGGAAGGGCCTTAGTAGCCTCCATTCTTCTCTATTTTTTGGAACATTTCTATAAGCATGTCCCCCTCCAGCTCTTTCCCACTGATCCTTTACCAAGATTGCATTGCTCCCCCACCCTGTGCTCCCCGCCCCAGTCCTTAGGGAACGTGTGGGCTGCGTGAGGTCCTGAGGAAGGGAGTCTGCTGCTGGCACCCCAGGCAAGTGGCCCTGCACACGTACTGTCTGCTCAGCTGGGAGGGCCGCCATGGGAAAACTGCACCTTTACCCAGAACGGTTGTTTTGTTCTGCTCCCACAGGGTGGTGAGCAGCATTCTGTTTCCTTTATTAGATACACTCTGTCCTGACCCATTTCGTAGTCCATGCTCCTCTCTGCCTCCCGATGTACCGGGAAGCAGAAGGGTGAAGAGTTGGTTGTATGGACCTCGCGGAAACTAGTCAAAGGACAGAGGAGTTTAAAATTGTGGTACTGGTCTTGCCTGGCTTGTGCTGTAGCTACACACACTAACACAGGCAGGTAGGAGGGAGAAAGGCCTGTGGGCGCCCGTGTGTACAGCTGGCAGCTTGGAGAGAGCATAGCAAGAAATAGAATTTGTTGAAAAAACTTGGTAATGTCCTTTTCCTCATAGAGACTTGAATCCATTTGGGACTAAAACTTGTGGAGGAATTCGATTGATGCCATGAGCATCATCTAATGAAAAGGACTGTGGAAGCAGATTCCTTTGCCGTGTTACTCCACATGTTTGGGAGTGGAGGGTGGAAGACCAGCTGGGAAGGGTGCTGCTCGGTCGGTGCTTCACGTCTGGGACTCCCTGGGGCTCCGCGACTGACCCCGGCCCAATAGGAGGTGCGAGGGACACCCAGTGAGACTCGTGTATAGGTGACGAAGATGAAGGTGCCGAGAGTTACGTTTTATTTCTCGCCCAGCAGACCCAGAGCATGATGGGAAGTAAGGTGGTCAGGGAGGGATGCTCCCAGCTTTTAATTTCAGAGTTGAGTTATGTAAGGTCCTAAGAGAGATGTACCCAGGCCAGAGTTTTACGATATTTATGAGATGTATGAAAGCAGGTAAGTAAGTACCACTGAACTGTATGTGTGATTACTGCCGAGGACTTGTTGGGAGGCGGGTTAGGGCGACCGACCGGAGGTGGAGCCACTCCTCAGAGGCAGCGGCCACCCTGAGCGCCCCTTCCTCCCGCAGCTCCATTGTGAATGTGCCTGGGGAGTCCACTCTGCGGCGCGATTTCCTGCGGCTGCAGCAGGAGAACAAGGAGCGCTCTGAGGCTCTTCGGAGACAACAGCTGCTTCAGGAGCAGCAGCTGCGGGAGCAAGAAGAGTATAAAAGGCAGCTGCTGGCCGAGAGGCAGAAACGGATTGAGCAGCAGAAGGAACAGCGGCGGCGGCTGGAAGAGGTAGAGAAAGGACACGCCCAAGTTGGTTTCTCTCTTTATTCACATTGATCGCTAGACACTCACAGGGCATTGTCTGCAGCTCCCGCGGCTGCGCCTGGCCGAGCTCTGCCGCCGTGGGTCGCAGGCCTTCACGTTCCTCGTGGAAACGAGGGGGCCTGCCCTGCTGCTGCTCTGAGAAGCCGCTCCCTGGGGCTCGGCTCAGGCTCCACCTGGTTTCTTCTCGCTCTTGGCCTCTGGGTTCAGATTCGCATGTACATATTTTTCTGAAAAGTTTTTCATGTGGAAAACTTTTCTGCAAATGCCTTAACTTCAGGTGCATTGAAGGGAAGGGATGAAGAAGAGACTCCCGCTGCGTGCCATGCCAGCGCTGTCCGTGACACCGCGAGCGTGCAGTTGGCCACGGCCTGTGGTGGGAAATACACCTCGGGGACACTGTTAGCAGTGGGAATGTGCTTACAGCTGTTTCATTTTAATTTTAATTCACAGAAACATCGTTTTCCCATATTTCACTTGGGGCTCAAAAGTGGATTTTGATTTTATTTTCCTAATTGGTTTTATTGTATATTTCAGAGCTCCAAGTTTCTCATTCATGATATTTCTGTCCACTTCGTTTACATACTTACTGTTTCACCCCTATCTTTCACTCCAGGAAAAGAATGCAAACATATATAGATATAATATCAATACTGGGCTTTCCTCTATAAATAAAATAATAACGCATGCTGATTCCCAAATTACTTCAGAATACATTTTGTAAGGGAAGACTTTGTTTCTTTTTCTGTGTTTTTAACCTGAATTCTGCAAGCTTTAAATTCGCCCCAGCCTTAGAAAACCCATGCTTGCCCGCCCGAGAGACTGGGCAGTTCATCCAGGGTGTGTGGAAGAGCATGGACAGCCCCTCCCTCTGTAGGAGGGGCACTCTCAGCAGTGTGTTGCACCCTCGGGGGTGTCTTTAAAGCTGTCCTCACTGCTCTCTGAACGGAATGGAGTGGACCTGAGGCTGAAAGTCGCATGTTGAGCACAGGACTTGTGGGGATGCTCGGGTTCTGAGCTCCTTCTGGCTGTTGACCTGGATCCTGCAGCTGTTTACTGTCCTTTCTGACTGTGGGCTGTTCTTTCCTTTAGCACAAGAAGCAGGTGGGTTGGGTGGTTTATAACTTAAGTGCAAAAGCAGCTCAGCCAGAGCTGGTTTGTGGCACAGGCCCGGAGCTGTGGCCAGGCTGAGTGGTGGTGGGTCCAGCTTCCTGCAGCCTCCGCAAGAGCTGGGCCTAAGCAGGGACTTCTGCTAAAGGAGAACTCAGCACTCACTGCTGATGTCATGTAGCCGTCAGTGTCAGCTCCTCAGTAAATGTTCACACTCAGAGCTGCCTTTCTGCAGCTCCTGTTGGCAAAGAGGGAGCCACGTAGGGACACGGGCACGTTGGCAGGAGCGTTGCCCAGAGTGTGGCCTCCTGGTGCGTGGGCTCTTCGTGTTGGCCTGGAGGGTGCAGCCATTTGGGAATGTCTGAGCATCAGTGGTTAGGCCCCATGTGGGGCCTAGATGTGTCTCTGGAAAGAAAGGGCTTGCTCGTGAAATCTTTGCCCACCCTTAAATGGGCCTTAGGTCTTGGGGTTTCTCATTGGAGTTCAGAGCCACTCTAAAGCCCTTTCAGGGACCCGATAGACTGTCCCGGGCATAAGGGGTGTGCTGTGTCCAAGCCTTTGTGTACCCACTAGGTGATCTTGCAAAGGTGACCTCAGGGTTGGTTGGATGTGTAGGACCTAGAGATATGAATGGATGCTTTAGTCTCTGCTCACTAAAGTGCTAAATGTTGGAGATACAGTCACAACAATTTTCACCTTGGATGTCAGGTGCCACATGTGAGGGTGAGATTTACAATTCAGAAAAGTACTTACTGTGATATTCACTCCTGGCAGAACCTGCTTGTGCTGCCCATGGGTGCTCGTTGCCCTGTGGTGTGTGCTTCTGCAGGGACCTGGCAGACAGTTCGCCAAGAACCAAGAAGAAAGCCTTCGGGGCTTCCATTTCACAGTGGGTCACCAGTTAGTGTGTCCCCGTGTGTGAGATGCTTGGTCACTGCTATTTTATGATGTGCATTCACTAGAATAATTTTTAATCTAATAAAAGAGTAATATGCAAATTAACCCTCACTCCATTGCACCCACAAGCCATGCCCACCAACCAATCAGGAGCAAATATGCAAATTAACTAAGATGGCAGCAGCCACAGAGCTGGAGTTCCCTCGGGCAATGGAGGATGCCAGGCCCCTGAACTCTACTCAAGGCTACAAAGTTTCATTTATAGAAGATCAACAGACCCCAGTTACTTGTGGGGCTGGGACCTTGGGTTGCCAGGGGCAACCCAGGCTTTGAGCGGGGGACCAAGGCAACAAAGTTTCAATTATAGAAGTTAAATAAATCCCAGATACCTGCTTCCAGCCAGGCACCCCAATAGAGACCCAAACCCTGAAGGGGCTGTGGGCAGCCTGAAAATGGTCCTCAGCCCCTCACCCAGGCTGGTCACAGCCCCATGGGGTGAGGGTCCCACTGGGGTGGTTGGCCAGCCTGCAAACAGCCATCAGCCCCTCACCCAGGCTGGCCAGGCACGCCAGCAGGTGGACATCCTCCAAGAGGTCCCTGACTGCGAGAGGGCACAGGCCGGGCTGAGGGACCACCGCCCCCCCCCCCCCCCCCCCCCCCCCCC
>PVJC01002227.1:0-50401 GCA_004026665.1 Murina feae | reverse complement strand
GATCCCAGGAGAGGAAAACATGGGAGGTGGCATGTGGGCCACTTACACTCCCCATGCCTGCAGCCCAGCCGCTGCGCTCCCTCTGCAAGAACAGGTGTGTTCGCCCAGAAAAGAGCCATGGGGACTCCGAACAGAGGGACCTGCACAGCTATGGTGGGAGAGGCTGAGAGCGAGCGAGTGAGGTCTGAACAGGCCGTGTGGCCACGGGTGCTCACCTCACGTGCCGCACTGGCAGCCACCTCCTCTCTTGCACCTCCCTCACCCCAGGACAGTGGAGCATTTTCAGAATCGTGCAGACTGCTCTCCAGAGATGCTGGCCAGCCCAAGGGACACCAGGCCCCAGCAAGAGGACGGAGCTGCTCACAGTCAGCTACTCTGATGCTGAGGTTGCCGGTGCTGCCTGCAGCCCTCACTGTTTGCTTCTCGCTGTCTGAGGTGTGAGTGGACAGCCAGATTGCAGACCCCGAGAAAAGTCTTGAACAGGAAAGAATCCAGGGTAAATGTTTCATTGTGACATGCAAAGTCCCTCAAGTCTTATTCCTTGAGAAGTTATGGGAAGACATGTTCCAGCAAATAAAGAGGCCGAGAAGGGCTCCAGGGAATGGGTTCACACACGGGAAAGTCCAGAGGGTTTCTGGGAAATTGGTGGACAAGTGCAGGATGCCGGAGCACATCAATCCAGAGTGGCCTGGGCAAGGGATGTGAGAGGGTGACTTTCTAAGAATGAAGAAGGAATCCTGGTTTATTTGGCCTTACTGAAGGAGTTCTGCCCTGGGTGGTGTGACTCAGTTGAGCTTTGCCTCATGCACCGAGAGGTCACCAGTTTGACAGGCCCATTTTGCAGGCTTAATGCCCGTAGGAGGCAGCTGCAAAATGTTACTCTCTCCCTCTCCCTTCTATTGTCTCTCAAAATCAATGAAAACACTTATTATAAAGAGGGATTTCAGGGTAGTACAAGAGATTTTACAGATGATTTTGTGATATGATGGGTCTGTAGAAAGTCAAACAAACAAAAGGCAATTAATTAATAACGCCTCAAAAAACTAAATGAAAAGTTACTTTTACATGGCTCAACCTTGAATGTGGGTTTTCACTTGACCAGAAATTGTTTCAGGACTTGATTGGAGCATGGGAGGCAATGGGTTGCACCATGGAAAATGTGATGGATGTTCTTTGGGAGAAGTTCGTAGATGCTGTCTGAAGTGGGAAAAATTCACTCTACGCACAAAGATGTAAATACTGTGGCAAAAACTGAAAGTATTGACCGTACTGTGGCAGTAAGAATTACAAGTGAGACATGGATGGCTTGCTTTTCACACAAGCCTGATACTCTCTTTGAGTTTTTTTATACATATATAATTGATTTTTTTTGCAGAGAGGCAGGGAGAGGGATAGAGTTAGAAACATCGATTGATCGGCTGCCTCCTGCACACCTCCCACCGGGGATGTGCCCGAAAACAAGGTACATGTCCCCGACTGGAATCGAACCTGGTACCATTCAGTCCACAGGCCAATGCTCTATCCACTGAGCCAAACTGGATAGGGCTCTTTTTGAGTTTTAAATGTACTTTGTGCTTTGATTTAAAAATTTAAAACATGAAAAAAGCTACTTTTAAAAGCATTTTAAATTAGCCTCTTAGTCAAATTTCCTAGCAGGCCCTACCCTCAGTGCAATTAGAAATAACCAGGACATTGGATTCCACACATATTAGCACTCTGGAGCTTACAACCTTGTATGAGTGCTTCCACCTGGAGCCAGAGCCAGAGGATGTGCACCCAGGTCCTCGGTCTCCTGAGACCCAGCTGACGACAGCACGTGGAGAGAGCAGGAGGGGCGAGTGGGAAGTTGGTCTCAGGACGGCTGGGCTGAGACCAGCCACCCTCCATGGACCTGTGGCAAGAGATGCCGGAGAGGGCCAGCCTTGTCCCGGTTCATTCCTCAGCTTTCCTCCACTCCTCTCCTTCCCTTCCCTGGCTGGTTTGAGCTGGGTGCTGGGCTGTATGTGGACCGTGGTGTAGCAACCAACTCCAGTGAAATGTTTTGTCGTCTGCTTCTTTCTGAGGACAGGCCAGGCATCAGCAGAAATGGGGACAGGAGTTGCTTTCAAAATGAAAAAAAATTATTAAATGAGAGGAAAAAGCAAATGCAGCCCATGGCTTTTCATTCTTGTAGTGTGATAAGGTGGAGCTAAATGGCACCTTAATTCACCATCATTCCTAGAAAACAGAACCATAGTGGCTGCGTGGTGTGTCGGCACAGCAGCAAGCACCGCCCAGGTGGCTGTGTGTTGGGCCCTGGCATCCTCCATGGAAACCAGCGCTTGTGTTTGACACTAGAGGCCCTGTGCACAAAAAATTGTGCACTTGGGGATGTCCCTCAGCACGGCCTGTGCCCTCTAGCAATCTGGGACCCCTCTGGAGATGTCCACCTGCTGGCTTAGACCCGCTCCCCGGGCAATTGGGCCTAAGCTAGCAGCCAGACATCCCTTTGGCAGCCCGGGGACCCTCGGGGGATGTCCACTTGCCAGCGGGGAGCAGGCCTAAGCTACAGTCGGACATCCTTAGCTCTGCTAAGGAGGCAGGAGAGGCTCCTGCCACCACTGCTATGCTGGCAGCCATTAGCCTGACTTGTGGCTGAGCAGAGCTCCCCCTATGGGAGCTCACTGACCACCAGGGGGCAACTCCTGCTTTGATCGTCTGCCCCCTGGTGGTCAGTGTGTGTCATAGTGACCAGTCATTCCCAGTGGTTCTGCTGTTAGAGTCAATTTGCATATTACCCTTTTGTTTTATAGGATAAAGGCCTGGTGCATGGGTGGGGGCCAGCTGGTTTGCCCTGAAGTGTGCCCCAGATCAGAGTGGGGTTCCCAGTGTGGTGCCTGGCCAGCCTGGGTGAGTGGCTGATGGCTGTTTGGAGGCTGGCCACAGCCACTTCAAGGTGGGTGTCCCGCCCTGGGGTGCCTGTCCAGCCTGGGTGAGGGGCTGAGGGCCGTTTTCAGGCTGGCCACAGCCCCTTCATGGAGTGGGGTCCCTGCTGGGGTACCTGGCCAGACTGGGTGATGGCTGTTTGCAGGCTGGCCACAGCTCCTTCAGGGAGTGGGGTCCTGCTGGGGTACCTGGCCAGCCTGGGTGAGTGGCTTATGGCTGTTTGCAGGCTGGCCACAGCCGCTTCAGGGAGTGGGGTCCTGCTGGAGTACCTAGCTAGCCTGGGAGAGTGACTGATGGCTGTTTGCAATCTGGCCACAGCCCCTTCAGGGTGGATGTCTCCTCCTGGGGTACCTGGCCAGCCTGGGTGGGGGTCTGATGGCTGTTTGCAGGCTGGCCACATCTCCTTCAGGGAGGGGGTCCTTGCTGGGGTACCTGGCCAGCCTGGGTGAGTGGCTGATGGCTGTTTGCAGCGAGGCTGTCTAGAAACTGGTATCTGGGATTTATTTAACTTCTGAAGTTAAAATTTGTTGCTTTAACCAGAGCCCATGTCGGGTTGCCCCTGACAACCCAGGCTCCCAGCGCTTCCTTGAGCCCAAGGCTGGAAGCAGGTATCTGAGGTTTGTTTATTTTCTATAATTGAAACTTTGTTGCCTTGAGCAGAGGCTACGGCTGGCCTAGGCAGACAGGAACCTTAGCTTCCTCCATCGAGGGGGGCAAGCTTCCTGCTTATTCCAGCTCTGTGGCTGCAGGCTGCCATCTTGGCTTGGTTAATTTGCATACAGTCGCTCTGATTGGCTGGCGGGCATGGCTTGGCTGGTGGGCATGGCTTGGCTGGTGGGCATGGCTTAGGTGTGAGGACTGATGGTCGATTTGCATATTGCTCTTTTATTAGATTAGGTGTATGCACTTTCGTGCATAACAGCAGAAGCCACTGTCCTGAAGGGTTAAGTAGAAGCTCGAGGTTAGTGCTTTCCCTGTCCATCAGCTCACTGTAGAGAGCTGATGTGGAGATGAAGCTGCTTGGCCTCTCCGTCTCTCCTCCTGCTGGTCCTGCCATCTCACTGCATCTGGGCACCCTTCCAGGCTGTGGGCAAGGAAGGGCAGAGCCCACATCTGGCCTGGAGCAATGATCCTCTTATAGTTCACTGTTTATGAGACCTTTTAAGAATTGTTCTTACTTCACACATCAACTGTTGACTTCTTCCAAAAAACCAACCCTTGCAAACTCTGTGCCCTGCCAGTACCCGGTACAGACAGCCTCCTCCGCTCCCCCACACACTTGGGCAAGGCAGAGATCAGGCTCATGGGGGAGCGGCTTGGACCAGTGCAGCAAGTCAGGACCAGCACTGCCCCTGCAGCCTTGGGTTCCCTCTAGGGTCCCACAGGGCAGACCCCGCCTCCTGAGGACCCTGTGGCCCTCCTAGGCTACTCTGTGGACAGGAAGTTGTAAAATTCAGGGAGGAGATCCTTAGCCTCCTTGACCTGCTCACATCTGATTGGCTGGGAACTAGAATTCTCTGAAGCTAAGGGCAATTTTAAGGGTGTAGTCCTGGAGGCCTTTCTTCTTTTGTTTTCCTTTTTCTTTTGTTTGCTTTCCTCTGACTGGAGGAGGCAGGTTGTTTACATGCCCCTGTGGGAAGCTGCCTGCCTTGTGTGGTTGTGGGCTCTCTTTCACTGGGAGGTAGGATGTCCCTGGTGTTTGCTACCCCCTGTGTATTCTAGACACTCTACACTGCCACAGCCTTGGCCTTGAGCCCCCTGTGGGCCTGGGGAGGAAGGACAGTGGCTGCTGTGGCCACACTTGCCCAGCAGGGCGGAGGCTTCCAGAATACTTCTGTTTTCACCTCTTCAGGAGAACGTGTATAAGGTTGAAGCTCTAAAATTGATTAAATGAAAGACATTCTTCTTTGCATCTCAGCTTCAGGTTTTATTTTTAATGTGTTTTTTTACTCAACAAGAAAGATGTTTTCTTCTGAAATTTTTGGCTAGCCCAGGGATATCTGTAAGAGTTCATTTCTATTTAAAGCTAAAAAAATCTATGTTTTCCAATTGGAAAATTATGATTTTTATTGCTGGTTTTGGAAAAATGGTTGTTTTCTCAGCAAGTGTATATTTAAGTGATGTCCTGGCGAAAACCAGCTTTTTGTGTTTCTGCGTAGAAATGCACCAGGTATGAGTGAAGGTGTGTGTTCACTTTGCTTTGAAGGAGAAGCCTGCACCACTGCGTGGGTGTGACTCAGGCCCCTGACCTCGCGTTTCTGGGTGCCGTTTGCCCTGTGAGGGGAGTGTTGCTGTTTGTCCTGTGTTCTGGTAGCTAGTTTCTAAAAGAAAAGGGGTGCAGGCGAGAGCCTGGCCCTGCACCTTCCTGCCTCTGAGTGGGAGCCACACATGGAAATGGCATTGGTGCGGAAAGTCTGCTTTTGAGGCCTTTGTTTTGAATAAACTCCAGTGTCGTCTTTTCCTCTTTTCTAAGACTAAAAACAGTAAAAAGTCACTAAGCTGGCAGGTGGTGGGCAGTAAGCGGGTGTACTGGGCAGCATTGGTCTTCACATTCAATGGAGATGCCTCAGCCATTGGAAGGGGTAGTTCCTAAAACAGGACAGGAGCTCAGTTCTTTTCCATGATGCTGCCCCCACCCATGGGAACCTGGTGAGTTTTGTGCACTGAGTTCTAAGAGCAGTCAATGGAGAACAAAGCTACAAAACATGGAAGGCAGCAAATAGGAGTCTGTGGAGTCAAAAGCCCACTCAGAGCTCCACTGAGGCTAATGATGATGTAGTTAGTCCTCAGCCGAGAGATTAGATACCAAGTGATCTTTTCTACCCAGTTATCCCACAGGTGCGGTGCTGGACATACTCAGGACATCATTTGTGAGTGTCCACTTCAGACTGGATGCGAGGCACGAGTCGGGGGGGAGCCAGAAGGAATGCACAGACGACAGTAAACGTGTGCCCATGTACACGTTTGTGTCTGATATCCCCCGTGCTTTCTTCAAACTGTCTTTTTGTTTAATATGTTTTTATTGATTTCGGAGAGGAAGGGAGAGGGAGAGAAACATCAGTGATGAAAGAGAATCATTGACTGGCTGCCTCCTGCACACCCTCGATAGGAGATCGAGCCCAAAACTGGACGTGTGCCCTGACTGGGAATCCAACCACTGAACCACATCAACCAAGCTGTCTTGTTTCGTTAATATTTAATCTCAATGTCACATTAAAGTTTGTGGTAGTAATATTGGCTTCCTGCGTCTTGAGAAATTTGCTAGCTGTTTATTCTCTAGAGCTATGCAATGCAATACAGTAGCCACTAACCACATGATTATTTAAATTAACTTTAATGAACTCAGTTTCTCAGTCAGACCGGTCACATTTCAGTGCGCAGTAACATGACC
The DNA here is from genome assembly GCA_004026665.1 of Murina feae. Classification (NCBI taxonomy): domain Eukaryota; kingdom Metazoa; phylum Chordata; class Mammalia; order Chiroptera; family Vespertilionidae; genus Murina; species Murina feae. The sequence continues at coordinate 44,085 of PVJC01002227.1, read as the reverse complement.
AAAAGGGGGATGTGTACATAAAAAGGGGCCACATGCTAACCTGACTAGATCAGCAAGGCCTTCACAGTGGCCTTGCAAACTCAGAGACCTAAAGTGACCACAAAGGATTGTCTGAAATTAAAACTTTTAAATTGAAAAGTAGTCTATGGTGAGTAGTCATATCCTAGGCCACTGTCTTCCCTGACAAAAGTCAGTAACATGTGGCTGCAGGCTACTGTGTGGAGCATGCTGTTTTGCCTTCTGAGGTCTCCCATTTAGCATCTTTCCCCTCCGTGGGGAGAACTGGTGGTGTTCTCGGCACTGCGGAAGTGAGGACTATTGGACATCTGGGCTGGAGGGACAAACAGCCAAATGAGTGCCTGTGCCGTGCCCACACTGTGGGTCACTAGAGCAGCTGGATTAGCGGTGGCTGTTGGAGCCAGGCTGGTGAGTCAGGCGCCTTTTGCACCTGTTGGTGGATACAGAGTGATGTGAACGTTAACAGAATCGGCTTTAGAGACGGTGTGTCCTTCTAGCTGGGGCTTATGAGCTGGTAACACTGGGCAAGTCCCTTAACTTCTCTGAATCCGTTTCCTTCTCTATAGAATTGGAATGCAATACCTACTTCCTAGGCTTTTATGAGAATCATATTAGGTAAAGAATCTGGAATAAAGAATATCAAATACTCCCTGGCTGGGTCGCTCAGTGGCTTAGAGCATTGTCTGATAAGCCAGAGCTGCAGGCTCCATTCCTGGTCAGGATACATTAAGAACTGACCCATGAACCAGGGGGTCACAGTTTGATTCCCGGTCAGGGCACATGCCCGGGTTGTGGGCTCGATCCCCAGTGGGGGATGTGCAGGAGGCAGCCGATGAGTGATTGTCTCTCATCATTGATGGTTCTATCTCTCTCTCCTTCTCCCTGGAATCAATAAAAACATACTTTAAAATGTTTTTTTAAATCAACCAATTAATGCTTAAATAAAAGTGAAACAACAAATCGATGTTTCTCTCTGTCCCTCTCTAAAATCTTTTTTTTTAAAAGAATATCAAATAGTGAGTGTGAGATGTGTATTAAGCATGTGCTTGATAGCAGTGGTTTGTATTTGTATTAATAATAATGGTATTTATTATTCTGGTTGATGTCAGTTCTTCTCTTCTTGATGAGTGCTGAAACCTCTTTAATTATTTTTCTTTTATTTGCCCTTTATCTACTTTCTTTCGTTTTATTGTCTTTTGTCATTTTTGGGGTGCGAGGGGGCTTAGGACCTTGGGTAACTGTTAGTGATATTTAAGGATTAAGAATTCCCTGACCCCTAAATGCTATGATACAGTGAAGAATGGGGAATAATAGATATAAAAATGAAACCTAACCCTGTAAGGATTTACAGAAACACAGCACTGTTAACCAGTATTTATGAGGAAGCTGGCAGAGGTATATGGGCTCAGGACCATGTGGAATAATTGGCCAGTAGAAATGGGGTCCATGAATCCCCTCATTTGCTGTAACTGTTCCGCAAACTGTCATGAAAGCTATGGCCAGGAGATCCCTGCTGATTCTGTCTTTCCTTCTGTAGCAACAAAGGAGAGAGCGTGAGGCTAGGAGGCAGCAAGAACGTGAGCAGCGAAGGAGAGAACAGGAAGAGAAGAGGCGGCTGGAGGAACTGGAGAGAAGGCGGAAAGAGGAAGAGGAGCGGCGGCGGGCCGAGGAAGAGAAGAGGAGAGTCGAGAGAGAGCAGGTTCGTTCACAGGGATGTTTCCACCTGAGCTCGTGAGGTGCGTTAACTTCGTAGAGTTGGGGTATTCAGGGCAGAACGTGCACACGTGTGGGTGCCCATGTCCGGGTGCACATGTCCAGGATATTAGAGGTTCAGGATGCTGAAACAAATTGGAAGTAACCAGTAAACTGAGCCTATTGTCTTTTTAAAAGACATACACATTATTATACTTTAGGAACCTTGAAACCAGAAAAGTGGTCAATAGTATGGTGGCTGAAAGATTTCTGAATATATCTTCTAAGGTTCAGCTTAAATGCTTCAGACCTAACACTTTAAAAAATGATATTAAAAGTCCATTGTAAGAAATTTCTTATGAGCAATATTTGAAGTCACCACTGGCTAACCGAATATTTAATACTAGAGGCCCGGTGCACAGATTTGTGTACTGGTGGGGGGGTGTCCCTCAGCCTGGCCTGTGAAGATCGGGCCAAAACCGGCAATCCAACATCCCCCAAGGGTTGCAAGAGGCACAGGCCAGGCTGAGGGACCCCACCGGTGCAAGAATCTGTGCACTGGGCCTCTAGTATGCATATAAGATCTTTGGTTAATCTTTTCCTGCCCTCTCCCCTTCCCCTTCCCTCTGAGATTCATCAGTCTGTTCATGTTTCCATGCCTGTGCATTGAGTCTGCTCCTTGGTGGTCAGTGCGCGTCATAGCTACCGGTCAAACATTCGCTTAGGCTTTTATATATATAGATTTCTTTGCATATAATTCAGTATACACATATGTAGCATCTTAGAAAAACTAGCAATGTTGTTTAACCACAAAAATATCAGGCTTAATGATATTTATAACATTTTATTAATGCCAGATGATAGTTTTCTTTAGAGCCCTCTCAGTTTCTTGAACCAGCTGTAGAAACAGAAATTTAGTTTTCTGTTGTCTCCTGTCGATGGGGGTCCCATCACTAGCCTCCTTGAATCACTGTTTCTTATGAGCTTTGAAGAAAAAAGTTATGAAGGGGACCAATTTAAATAAAAGTTGTGATTCCTATTTAAAGTACCGTAAGACAGTGCTATTAACTTCCAGGTGTGGTTGCTCAGTTATTATCCTTGATACTAACTGCACTAGCCTCAGGCTTTCTGAGACTCGGTCGCCTGCTCATTGCCAGCGTCCTTGGGAACTGGAGTGACCCCCGGTGCTACCTTCTGACACGCTGGGCCAGTTACCTGGTGTGCTTTGTTTTGTTTTTCTCACATTCCAGTTTATACTTGGGGACTGCAGAGAAGACATAACATGCACTTCACGCTTTGTTAAATCACAATTTGATCCTCACAGGTCAGTTGTGATAAGATGATATGAAAGTGATTCCTAGGCTTTATTGTCCTAGTGACGGGCATTAGCTCTTGTGTATGGCAAGCGTTGTTCACCTCTCTAAGAAAGAAACAACCTAAACAACAGAAAAGTCAGTTTTACTCGGCTTTCCTCATCCTACTGCAGAATTCCCGCGAGAACAGTGCTGGGGAGCACCCTTCTGCATAAGGGTGCCTGTGCGTGTGCGTGGGTGACTGCACTGTGTTCGTGGACGAGGACCTGTGACTTGGATAGAAGTGCGTTTTCCAGGTGCCCCTGTGTTTTGAAGGCAGAAGACAAATGAGTGGGCTACTTGATCCTTTAGCTTATGGCTCAATTCAGTCTGGTCCAGAGGAGGGGGGCGGGGGCAGGCGTGCACGCTCGACCCTTCCTGGCGGGGCAGGCGTTGCCCGGGACCAGGCTCCGTGGAGCCTGGGTTGGAGTTAGGGTGTGTTAGCCACTGGTCTTGTGGATATACTTTCCACCGGACTGGCTTGTTTTGTTGTTTTTTTGGCTAAATTTTCTTCGTACGGTGAACATTTCTCAGGAAATGCACATGTCGTGATTTCTGTTACCCAGCATTCTCACAATTAGACCTGGTTAGCACAACCTCACTTTGGTGCCGCAGGAGTGCACCTTGGGATAAGTGGGTTGTCAGCAGTGGACTCGGTAAAGAAGTACCTGAATTTCAGAGTGAAGGCCGCCCTCAGGGAGCCCTGAGCTCACTCCCCTGTCGAGTAGTTAGCTTTCTTTCCCATTGAAAAGGAGGACACCTGTGTTTTGTACAGACCTTGTTCTTTCTGAGGTTATCTGTAACTCCTCTTGAGCCTCCCAGAACCATCCTGAGAGTGGGGAGAGAAGACCCTGAAGTCATTTCTCAGATTGGAGTCGGCGAGCCTGGGAGGGCTTGCTTGATCCACAGCGAGGGCCTACGGTTCCCCAGCCATTAAAAAAGCATGGACACTCCAGGCTGGAGTTTTCCTCTCATGTGCACACATTGGATGTGTTCCCTTTTCATTCCTCACTCTTCTCTTCCCATTGGAAAAGCCACTCCCCTCTCCTTTCTCTCTCATGGACACACGGCCCCTCCTTGCGAAGAGCCTGGGCCTGTTCAGTGGTGGAAAGTCGTCGAGTCTGACGTGTCCAGACCCAGAGTTTTCAGAATGGAGTTATTTTGGCGCCTTGTGTATCTACCCCCAGTGAAAACACAAATCCTGCTTGTTGCATTTTAATATTAAGCAGGTTTTGGTTTGGGGTTTTAAAAATTGGAAACCCATGCTTGGTCTAAATAATGACTAAGAAGCAGATTTTTATTAATGAGAACACTTTGGTTTCCTAAAATTAAACTGCCGACTTCAGAGTCTGCCATCCTGAAGGAATCTCGTAGCCCTTTAAAGCCGGCATTCGTGTATGACAGACGCACTTCCAGGCACCTCGTGTAGACTGGTGGAGTGGATGCCATCATCTATTAAATTCTGAAGGTCTTGGTGGACAGTGTTTGAAATTCTTGGGGGAACTCTGAGCAGTGGATTTTGTTGAGACTCCTCACTAAGTGAACTGCCACCCAGGATGCCTGGGGCGGATGGTGGGTGCGCTCCCTCCAGGCCCTGGTCTTTCTGTGCGGGTCCATTGATTGCTGGGTAATTTCTGTGTGACAGGAGTATATCAGGCGGCAGCTCGAAGAGGAGCAGCGGCACCTGGAAATGCTTCAGCAGCAGCTGCTCCAGGAGCAGGCCCTGTTACTGGTAACGCCCGCGTCTGTCTGTCTGTCGTGCCAGGCGCGTCTGTCCTCCCCGAGTGGGCACAGCTGGGCGCCACCAGACCGTTCTGGGTAGTGCTTGGGGGCTGGCAGGCTCCAGTGGAGACACCTCCGTGGTCCTACTGCTTGGGACACATCTCCAGGTGGCTTTTATTTACCTACTCACTTCCCACTAAGAACTGTTCTTGTTTGGTAGATAGACAGGCTTTGCATAGAAGTTGGCATTCAGCGAGCAAACAAGAACGCTAAGGGTTGATGGTTGAAAGCGCTTGCTTAGGACTTCACCTAGTTTACTCTAGGTTCCTTTTAAACCACTGCTGCTGACATTTAATTGAATTCTCTCTTACTCTGTCCAGTGATATTGTTAGCAACAAGCTGTCAGGTTTTCCACAGGTAACATGCTATTTAAAACCCCAGCATTTTACTTTGTTACAAAGCATGGGGGAAGGGGAGGATAGCATGGTCTCTGGAGAGTTGAGAATGAATTGCAGAAGAGGGGAGCCCTCTGGTGTCCCCTAGATTCAGTGTATCCCTCTCCCTCCCCAAGGAGTGCCGCTGGCGGGAGTTGGAGCAGCATCGGCAGGCAGAGAGGCTCCAGAGGCAGTTGCAACAAGAACAAGCATATCTCCTGTCTCTACAGCACGACCACCGGAGGCCGCACCCGCAGCCGCTGCAGCAGGAAAGGAGCAAGCCCGGCTACCACGCCCCGGAGCCCAGGCCCCACTCCGAGCCGGCCGACAGAGCACGAGAGGTACCGCTCCCCTGCGTCGCTCCCTGCTGTCCCCTGCGTCGCGCAGGCAGACAGGACTCCATGTGGGTTCCTGTAAGGTATTCCTGCTAGACGTGCCCTCAGCGGATGGCCCACCCCTTGGGTCTCCAGCTGAGAAACAGGTCCTGAGAAGTGAGGGGCTGACTCGCAGGGATTCTTACCCAGTTCAGCGTGTTCTCTGTGGAGGACCAGGGTGCCGATTCTCAGATGAACTGAACTAAACACCAGGGGGAAGGTTGTCAGGCAGAACCATTCTTTAAGATGCAATCGAGAGAGTGGTGGCCAAACGGGGACGAGGATGAAGTGTGTCCACAGCCAACTTCCTGACTGTTCAGTGATCTTGACGTGGTACCGAATTGCTGCCTCTGGGAGAGCCTCTCGGTGAGGGTGGCACAGGTGGCTGGGCTCCTGGGACGAGGGAGCCTGTCAGCCTCCCGCGCCCCTGGTCCCCGAGAGCCCGGGGGACAGATGTGCTGGAATGCCTTTTTTGGCGGAATGAAGTGTGTTTTAGATCCCTGATGGCAGCAATCTTTTCACCTGTTGGTTTAGTTGGTTTTGACATATTTAATGTTTTTCTGGTTTATCATCCTCATGTACAACCCTAGAAGGCGCCTCTTCTAACTGGTTCTCATAAGTATTTCTGTATCTGGAGTCCAACCCTGGCCCTGCTCTATTTGCCTCCTCCCTTTAAGCTCTCCTTTTCTCTCCTTGTAGTTGAAGTAAACAGAAAATTTCTCTTCACAGTCCGCCCACTGCCAGGCTTTCTCTGGTACCTGCTTTCCTCACTAACACTGCGTTATGTCTTCTAATTCTCCGATGCAGGTGGAAGATAGATTTAGGAAAACTAACCACAGCTCCCCTGAAGCCCAGGCTAAGCAGACAGGCAGAGTGCTGGAGCCGCCAGTGCCTTGCAGATCAGAGTCCTTTTCCAGTGGCAGCGCCGAGCCTGTGCACCCCGCCCTGCAGACACCAGCTGAGCCCCAGGTGCGGCAGCCAGGCTGCGGGGTCGGGCATGTGGGCCCAGAGCACAGGCCTGCTGGTAGTGGTCGCATTTTGGTGTGTTCCCACATTGAGAGAGAAGAGATGCGTGGAGTGAGTTTAGACTAACCTGAAGAGGACAGACCCTCCTTGGAGAGGGAAAAGTAGGAAGTTTTAAGATTTTTGCTGTACCTACTGAGCATATCCAGATTCGGTGATTTTTTCTCTTAGTCTAGCATTCTGTCAGATGTTCATGAATAAGTGTTTTCTTACTCTAACATAAAGGATTTTTTCAGTGTAGTTTTTAGAAAGTTAGTGTTACAAGTGCATAAGGGGCGAACCAGACCTTTTTTTAGCCACTTTGGCACCTGGCTAGCCCAGGAGGGGGCGTCAGAGAGCCAGCACTACCCTGAAATTCCAGTACAAGTTTTGAGTTGGTCCAAATGTGCGTGCTTTTTTGTGTTGTTTCGTTTCTGGGAAACGAGCCTTTATCAGATTCTCAAAAGATTCAAGATCCTAACAAAGTTACAATCCAATAAGTGAGGCGTGGCTTTCCCTGAAACAGGTGGGGTCAGGGTTACAAGCACTCACAGGTTGCCACGCCGCAGGTGTGGGAGAGCCTGGGCCGAGTGCTGTGGGCCCAGTGCTGTCTGGGGAGAACGTGGACAGCAGAGGGCACCATGCAGAGGTCTCAGGTGCCCATTGCTGCCACGTTCTCCCTGAAGACAGCAGACTTTTAATCATTTTGCCCCGTGCAGCTGTGCAACGCAGAATATTGGAAGCCAGTTCTGAGGCCTAGGTTCCCAGAGGTTTCATGTGTTGGGGGCAGAATCCACGTTCCTGTGAGAGAAGTAGCTGTGGTGCTTCAAGAGGATTTCATAGTGCTTCACAGGAACGAAGCCCTGTTGAGGAGTTTAAGGAGCACAGAGCCAGGCTCTGGCCCTAGGGGGCCATGGGACGTGTCCCACGGAACCAGCAGCTCGTGCTTCAGGGAGCGCTGGCCCATCAGCCGATCCCAACTCTGAGTAAGGGATGTAAAGACAAAGGAACCAGAGCAGGACAGGGTGAATGGGGAAAAGGAAAAGAGGCGGGAGGAGGAATTAGTAGAATCAGTTTGACCATGCTCCTGTGGAGAGGCCAGGATTAGTTTTTAATCTGAAAAGTAGCCCTGCCATGAATAAGAAACCTTTACGTATTTGGCCACTGACAGTTTAGGAAATAGGCATTCCTGAGTTCCCAGGCTGTCCTCCGGCTGATGGCTCCTTCACGTGGTGCCTGGAGGGTGTCCTGGCTCCTCCTCGGAAGGCTGCTCCGGCTGAAGCAGGCACCTGTGAAGACGTCCTCTCCAGGGGGCTTTTCAGGGAGGACCCTATGCAAAAACCATGTTTTGAACATTGTAGTTATAGATAACACATTCAGATCCACGCTTTTCCACACTCTGAACAGTTTACATACTTTAGGCATCTGAGATTATACCAATAACTAGCTATGGGACTCCCAACTAGAACTCACAGACCTGGAACTAATTTTGAATCTTGCTTTTGGGAAGGTTGACTCAGTTATGATTTGGCATTTCCAGTTTTCATTAAATGCACTGATGTAATAGATATATAGCTGGAGTTATGTAAATTGTAATATTAAACATTTAAAACAAAATAAATGAAAGAAAATACAGTTTATTTCAGAGATTATTTGTCCATTAAAAAGCAACCAGATAAAAATCCAGTAAACAAGTATTGTCAAGTAGAAAGTCAATTTAGGGAATCACAGTGATGAATATTTCTACAGAAATTAAAGTTATTTTTTCCTAACTAGTGTGAGGATGTGTGGAGACCTAGGGTTTGAGTGTTTTAAGACTTGGAAGAAGAAAGAAGGAAAATGGTGTCGTTGGAAAGTTGGCTGTTTTTAAGTTACTATTTTATACTTGGTCAGAACCTGTAGGCTTTGTGTTTGCTCACTCAGTGTGCTGTGTCACTGCTGCTGGTTGGAGGGCGGGCCCTGCAGGGAGCGGACAGGCACACGCCAGCGCCTCTGTGCTGCCCGCTGCCTCTGGGCTCTGCTCGGACACGGACATGCAAGAGCGTATGTCCCCGTCAGGACAGGAGGCGATGAGCCTTTTTAAATGTTAAATCCTCACGTTGGCTGCTCTTGCAGTGTTTATCTAGACATTGAAAGAGTTTTTCTTCTAAGTGCACATTTGTTTTCTGTCCATGCTGTGTCCCAGGTTTCGCCTGGAGCGGCTTGCTGCCGGGCTTACCTAACCCCGGAGCACCAGTTGCTTTCCCCAGTTCCTGCTTTGAATTTGGAATTGACCAGAAAAGCCTTTTATGCGGAATGCATTGAATGTCTTGTGTTTTGTTTTCTTGTAAGGTACAGTGGTCCCACCTGGCATCTCTCAAGAACACTGTTTCCCCTGTCTCGCGATCCCATTCCTTCAGTGACCCTTCTCCTCCCAAATTTGCACACCACCATCTTCGCTCTCAGGACCCATGTCCACCTTCCCGCAGTGAGGCGCTCAGTCAGAGCTCTGACTCGCAGGCAGAGGCGCCTGACCCCACCCAAAAGGCTTGGTCTAGATCAGACAGTGACGAGGTGCCTCCAAGGGTAAGGAGCAGACAGACAGACGTGTGCTGCATTTTCCTTCTTTAAAAATTGCTTATTTCAATTAAGGGTATGGTGACTTCACCAGAATTAAGGGGCCATGAAATGACAAAGGAACTTTTTACAGTGGGGAGAAAGCTCCACAGTTAGGCAGTTGGTCCAGCCAGTGCTAGCAGTTCATTGTTGTTGTCAATGCTGTCTCTAAACACTGTGCGACAAAGCAACCTAACAGCACATTTGTAGGACAAGTTCAATAGGTTACAGATTGTTTTTAGCATGGACCGTTATCCAAATTTTGAGAAAAGGTCTTGTAAAGAGAAATCATTAACAAAAATTTCAAAGAGAAGACTTTTTTTTCTAATTGAGGAATTTTTTGGCTTTGTTTTGCTTTAAACTTTTTTTTAATTTTTATTTTTTTGGATAATTACTTAATGGTGAAATTAGACATAAATAAAGGCACATTTTAGTTCATTTTTCCTCCACTTAGAATTTGCTTCCTCTGAATATTTTCTTGCTTCCTACCAGTCTTTTGTTTCCTACTGGTCCATTTGTGGACATTGTTTCTTTGAGCTTATTTTCCTGATTCTCACATTTTCTTAGCAAAATGCTTTATATGTCCCCGCCAGCAGACCTCGGTCCACACGGTCCACAGGGGGCTGCAGAGGCACCAGCTGTGGTCCCGCGCCTTCACTGCCTGGACCGTGTTTTCTCTCCGTGTGTCGGTGGAGGCGGGCGGTGGCAGGGAGGCCAGCAGAACTAGGACTGCTGTGGAAGAAGTTTGGGGCAGGGAAATCTTTTTTCTCCTCGTATTTTCAAGAACCTGATTGCTGTGTTTTCCGCCCAAAGGTTCCTGTGAGAACAACGTCTCGCTCCCCTGTGCTGTCCCGTCGGGATTCCCCGCTGCAGGGCAGTGGGCAGCAGAACAGCCAAGCCGGGCAGAGAAACTCCACCAGGTACAGGAAGGCCGAGCGTAGAGCAGCTTCCTTTCGCACAGCGCCTGCAGGCTTCCGTCATCTCTTTTCATAAAAATGGGCATAAACAGGAAAGTTCTGTGGCAAAGAGGAGATTATCAGTTTATGAAAGAAAAACTGCACAAACTGTATTAACCGCCTGTCCGTGAGGGTGAGTGCAGAGCAGTGGGGGAGGCCCTGAGACCATGGGCCTGCGCGTCTCCTGGGCCGTGGGAATACGAACATGACAAGCAGCACCAACCATTGTGGTTGGCTTCCAGTCGCAGTAAACCAGGGAACTAACCAAATACTGTTGTCAGTGTGAAGCTCTTGTGTCCTGTGAGCAGCTCTTAGCTGCGTGAGGCTAGTGGCTGCTAGATTATACAGCTAAATTCGAGCATCACTTCATTAAAATTAAGTAAGAGTAAAACTTGATTTTCTTGGTAGCACTGGCTGTGTGTCAAGTGTCCAGTAGCCACAGCTCAGCTGTGGGGTCCCCACCACCTTTGGCTAGAGCAGGAAGAGGCCACGCTGCTGGGTGTTTGTCCTTGTCCTTTACCGAGCCTCAAGGTCCTCTGTGCTGGAGGTGGGGTTCTCCAGGAGCCGCGGAGCCGCCTGGTCCTTGGTGAGCAGGTGGCCGGGCTCTCCAGGGACTGAGTGTCTTCCGGGCCCTGTAGCCCCTGCCTCTGCCAGGCCCGGCCGATCGCATCTGCCCACGCTGCGTCACAGCCACACAGGAGGGTGCTGCGTAGTGTCAGCTCTTGAGACCAGTGTGGTTGGCTGGGAGCAGTAGCCTGGAAACAGTATAATTTTGTGCATAATTTGTATAAGCGGATTTTGTATAATGTGCTATGACAGAAATGGTGACACTTCTAGACCCGACCATAGCATCAGCTTTGCCTAATGAAGGTCTGCTAATGGTAGGATATCGTTTACATATCTGGTTTGTTGGGGGACCTGAGATAACAACCAGGAGTAACGGTAGAGCTTCCTGTGTGTAGGCTTTCTCATCATACCTGTGTTTCATCCGTGCACACGCAGCGCGACGCCGCATCTCGGGTGATGCATGAGCTGCTCTCTCCCCTTCTTTTCCGACAGCAACATCGAGCCCCGGCTGCTGTGGGAGAGAGTGGAGAAGCTGGCGCCCAGGCCCGGGAGCGGAAGTTCTTCGGGATCCAGCAACTCGGGATCCCAGCCCAGCTCGCACCCTGGCTCTCAGAGCGGCTCTGGGGAGCGCTTCCGAGTGAGATGTAGGGTGCCTTTCTGTGCCCCCCTTCCTCCCACACCCCCCCCTCTCGGTTAGTGACACTGGGCTCTGAGGAGTGCACTGAAGGCCTCCAGCCATGGGAGCAGCCTGGTGCTTGCACAGTGCACGTCACAGTTTAGGCTAATGGCCTGGTAGTCCCCACAGTTGTAATGAGAGCGCTGACTTCTGAGAGCTGACGGTGCCTCCCACTGTGAGCACCTCACCTGTGTTGTCTCCTTCCTTCTTCCTCACAACCTCATGAGATGCACTTACTGTGTGTCCACAGAGATGGAGCAGCTTGTCCAAGTGATTAGCTAAACGTCTGAGCCGAGCTTCGAACCTACTTTTACTACAGACTCCATCAGTTTTGGCATTAACGTTGGCTACTTAAACCCGCATAATCATAGGTTATGTTATTGACATGACAAGGCTCTGTGAGGATGTGTTAAGTGGAGTGTGGTGACGGAGTTTGGGTAGGAGTCAGAAGCCCAGGAGTGCAGACCAGCGTGCGGTGACCCTGCATGGAGGCTGAGAGCAGTGGGCAGGGGCGAGGGGGAGAAGCAGAGGCTAATGGGCCAGTCTGTGTGCTCGTATGTACCTGCCTTTCTTGTCTCTTTTGAACTTCACAGCATCATCCAAATCTGAAGGCTCTCCGTCTCAGCGCCTTGAAAATGCAGCGAAAAAACCTGAAGACAAAAGAGAAGCGTTCAGACCCCTGAAACCTGCGGTAAGGCGTGCGCAGCCCCGAGCCCCTTCAGGTGTGGCGAGACCTTCCTGCTATGAGCATGCCATGCGGGCATGCCTTTCACAGAAGTGAGGGGTTAGAAGGAAGGCCACAGCCACCCCTGACACATCTGTGCCCCTCCCAACTTAGTCACTAAGAAAAATACAGAAGAAAGAAAGCCTTTATCTCTTTGCTTTACATTAGCCTCTGCGCGTTCTAGAGGAGCTGGGTGTCTGTAATATTGGCTTTAGAATCTTCCCATCACCTTTTAACATCACCTGTTGTTTAAGTTCTGCCTTTTGGTACCTAGAGAGGCAGCTGTGACTTTCCCATGCTCCTCCTGTAACCCCTGCCGCACTAACCGACCCTGTCTCTGCACACTTTGCGGACTTGTGCACCTGTTGGAACTGTGATTTCCTGCTTGATGATTCTGTGCTCCGTCTCCCTCTCTCCGTGCTCCCGCCTCGCCGTCGGCACACTGCCGGACGCAGAGTGAAGTGGTAAGCAGCTCTGGAAACGCTGGGCCAGTCTACCTGCCTTTCACACTCAGCTTGTCCTCCATCTGCATTGCTTTTCCTTCCTCGTTTTGTCTTTTGTTCTTTTCTAGAATGATAAAGCCCTAATCTTTTGCTTCATCTTTTTAACACACAAAATTTGCTGCATGCATTTTTTGTTATTAACTATAGCTTTAAAAAATTTTTTTTAAAAAGCCACAACTGTATTCATGCAATGGTTCGCAAGGCTCAAGGTCCATAGTTGGTCACTGTGATTTCAGAGGCTCAGGCACAGACTCAGGCTCAAAGAAAGGAAGCATGCTCCTCACTGAGGAGAAGAAAACTCTGGTGAACTGCTAGGGGAAAGACTACAAGGCCTGCTTTGTAAAAAGTCATTGTTTTAAAGTACAATTCCCAAGCAGAAAAGTAAACTTTAGACTTCTGTATGAAAAGTAGACTAAGAATAATAGCCACGCTTCGGAATTACATTTGGACTAGAAGCCAAGTGCACAGTTTGTGCACCAGTGGAGTCCCTCAGGTGATGCACCTGGGAATCGGGCTCCCTCCTCTCTGGTTCTGAGTGCATCACCCAAGAACCGCAGCTGCCAAGTCACAGCAGCTCCTGTGCTGAGCGCCTGCCCCTGGTGGTCAGTGCGCGTCAGAGCTACTGGTCGGCCGGTCGCTTAGGCTTTTGTATATATGCTAGAGGCCCGGTGCACAAAAATTTGTGCACTTGAGGGGGGTGTCCCTCAGCCCACCTGTGCCCTCTCGCAGTCTGGGACCCCTTGAGGGATGTCCACCTGCTGGCTTATGCCCGCTCTCCAGGGGGATTGGGCCTAAGCTGGCAGTCAGACATTCCTCTGGCAGCCCGAGAGTCCTCGGGAGATGTCCACTTGCCAGCGGGGAGCAGGCCTAAGCTGCAGTTGAATATCCTTAGTGCTGCTAAGGAGGCAGGAGAGGCTCCCACCACCACTGCTGTACTGGCAGCCCTCAACCTGGCTTGTGGCTGAGCAGAGCTCCCCCTGTGGGACCACACTGACCACCAGGGGGCAGCTCCTGCATTGAGCATCTGCCCCTGGTGGTCAGTGTGTGTCATAGTGACCAGTCATTCCCAGTGGTTCTGCTGTTAGGGTCAATTTGCATATTACCCTTTTATTGTGTAGGATAGAGGCCTGGTGCACGGTTGGGGGCCAGCTGGTTTGCCCTGAAGGGTGTCCTGGATCAGGGTGGGAGCCCTGCTGGGGTGCCTAGCCAGCCTGGGTGAGGGGCTGAGAGCCGTTTTCAGGCTGGCCACACTCCTTCAGGGAGGGGGTCCTGCTGGGGTGCCTGTCCAGCCTGAGTGAGGGGCAGATGGCTTTTTGCAGGCTGGCCACAAACACTTCAGGGTGGGGGTCTCCCCTGTGGTGTCTGGCTAGCCTGGATGAGGGGCTGATGGCTGTTTGCAGGCTGGCCAAGCCCTCCAACTGGGACCCTCACCTCATGAGGGTGTGGCCATTCTGGGTGAGGGATTGGTGGCTGTCTGCAGGCTGGCCACCACCCTAACTCCCAGCGAGGCTGGCTGGAAGCAGGTATCTGGGATTTATTTGTCTTCCATAATTGAAACTTGGTTGCCATGAGCAGAGGCCACAGCTGGCCTAGGCAGGTAATGAAGCTTAGCTTCCTCCATCACCGGGGCAAGCAAACCTCCTGTTTGCTCTAGCTCCGTGGCTCCCGGCCGCCATCTTGGTTGGGTTAATTTGTATATAGTCGCTCTGATTGGCTGGTGGGCGTGGCTTAGGGTGTAGCAGAGTGACACCAATTAGCATATTACTCTTTTATTAGATTAGATATAAAATTGAGTTTTAAATATCTCAGTGTAGAGTAGAAAAGGGAAATTTTCCTGTGATTTCTTTTCTCTGATGTTCATATTCACTGGCACCATTGGAAGGTAATAATTTGAAGATTTGGGGTAAGGCAGGGACAGATTAATATCCTCCTTAAAAGAAGACTTTGTGCCTGGTCAGCATGGATCCAGGAGGTCCTGGTTTGATTCCTGGTCAGGGCACATGCCTGGGTTGTGGGCTCGATCCCCACTGTGGGGCGTGCAGGAGGCAGCTGATCAATAATTCTCATCATTGATGTTTCTCTCTCTCTCTCTCTCCCTCTCTCTCTCTCTGTCTCTCTCCCCTCCCTCTCTGAAATCAATGAAAATTAATAAAAATATATTTTTTAAAGAAGACTCTGTTACATAGGCAGGTATCTTTATAACAAATTCCAAGGATCTGTCTACATAAATTTTTTTATCTAGAATTTAATTGTATGGTTGAAAAAAAATGCTATCAGCTTTTCGTCAGCAGGTTCTTGTGGGGTTTTTGGTGTGAGATTTGGACTGTTTGGTCTTTTTTTATCAGTGATCTCACCTTCATATACTGGTAAATGCTCAACCACACCGTTTTCCACAGCTGAGGTTGTGGCTTTTACTAATGGGGAGAGCGAAGAACGTCTCCTTCCTTGCTGCTCTCTCCTCTCCCTGCCCCTGCCTCACTCTTTTCTGTTCCCGCATTAGGATTTGACTGCACTGGCCAAAGAGCTGCGAGCAGTGGAGGACGTGCGGCCCCCGCACAAGGTGACAGACTACTCCTCGTCCAGTGAGGAGTCGGGGACGACGGACGAGGAAGACGATGATGCAGAGCAAGAAGGGGCCGGGGAACCCATGTCTGGACCGGAGGACACCAGAGCAGCGTCAGTCCTGGGTGTATTTTAGACGGCAGAGCCCCCACCGAGTCTGTCTGCCCTGGGGACAGGTGGTTCCCTGACCTGTCTTGAGACCGAAAGCGTATAGCGCAGTCAGCCGCCAGTCTCCCAGGTCCCCCTGTGTAGTTACTTTTTTCTTTTTAATTTGAAAGTCAGATAAAAGGGAAATTTCTGATTGCTTTAACTACTTTAACCATAAGCACTCATTCTGGGTTTTTTGCTCAAAAATAAACTGTGCCCAGGAATTTGTTTGTTGAAGGGGAAGTGCCAAGAATTCGTTTTCCTTAAGGAAATGGTCTCGTGTGGCCTGGTCTTCTAATGACCTTGAGAAGGTGAGAAGTGTAGACAGAATGTCCTCAGCTGGTGGCATTCATGGTCCTTCACCTCTCGCTGTCTCTCAGTAGGTCGTCTCTGAGTTTGAGCAACGGGGAGACGGAATCCGTGAGAACCATGATTGTCCATGACGACGTGGAGAGCGAGCCAGCCATGACCCCGTCCAAGGAGGGCACGCTGATCGTCCGCCAGGTACCCACGTCTCCACACGCTTGTCAGGCTGAGCTTCTCCTGAGTCATTAACCCACTTGCTCATCCACTCCTCATGCTGTTTCTACATCGTCATCTGTTCTCATGTTAACAAGACCTGAGGGCGGAGTGTCTGGGCCAGGGCAGCAGGTGTGTGCTGCACGCCAGGAACGGGGCTGGTGGCGCCCCTGCATCGCTGCCTCTGCACGCCCCCAGCAGCCTCAGCACCAGGCGGAGTCTGTCTGTGTCTAGAGTAGGAAAGCCACAGGTGGGCTTCAGGAGGCTGCAAGCCAGGGCCACGCAGGGGCCCTGCAGAGAGCTGGGAGCTGAGCCAGGTAGGAGGGCCCGTGCAGCAGTGGGCAGAGGCAGAAGTCGCTCTTGTGTGTCCCAAAATGCTCGCTTCCTTCCCGCCGACCATTAATGTGCCCGCCCAGACGCACTCAGTTGGGTGACCACCCTACAGCTGTCTGTCCATTGCTTAGCTGAGCTGTGAGGACAGGTGTGTGCTTCTCCTTTAAATAGAACAGGCACCCGCCTAGCACATTGCCTTTTCTCTGAGTGTCTAATGCTGTGGCCGTGCATTTGGGTGGAAAAGGAGAAGAACATGGAGAAGACCAGGATTCAAAGAAGCGACAGGCACTTTCTAAAGCTTTAGACAGAAAGATTTAAAAAGAAAACCGCTGCTCGTGGTTTCAATGGCAGACAGAGCAGATGGGCGCTGCTTGGTGCCGCCCGGGCGGGTGCCTCCGTGCTGCTGGCCCTGCGTGGGCGTCAGCAGGGAGACAGACAGCAGCCACCCCCCACCTCTCCGTGGAGAGGAGCCGTCAGGAGTCACACAGACCTGAGCAGAGGCAGTTGTCAGGGGCGTAGACAACTCCAGCGGCGCCTGAGCGAGACAAGTGTGCCTGTTTTTTCTACAGAGTACAGTTGACCAAAAGCGAGCCAGCCATCATGAGAGCAATGGCTTTGCCGGGCGCATTCACCTCTTGCCAGATCTCTTACAGCAAAGCCATTCCTCCTCCACTTCCTCCACCTCCTCCTCCCCATCTTCCAGCCAGCCGACACCCACCATGTCCCCACAGACACCCCAGGACAAGCTCACTGCTAATGAGGTAGGTCTTGCCCACGCTGGCTGCTCTCCTAGGTTAGACCTGCTGCCTGGTAGGGAGTGTGCAGAGCAGACCTCCCGCGTCCCTCCCCTGCCTTCCCCACCCGCTTTCTTCTGTCACCTCCTCTCCTCCCCCCCCCAAGTACCATGGTTCAGATCTGCATACAAATCCCATAACTGGATCAGTCTCCCCCACACCTCAGCTCACTTCCCTGGTCTCGAGGTCAGTGTAGCTGCATGGCTTTCTTTGTTCAGTTTACTTTCCAAAAGTCTAAGTAAAGTGATTGCTGTGTTCTCCGATCCATTATGTATTTGACATGAAACTCTTAGAACCATTTGTGGAATCTTCTTTATTTTTATCCAATAAATAAAGCAGAAGCAGCTGGGAAAGCAGACTTGGCCTCACCTGCACAAGCTTGCCACCTGAGCAGGCGTGTCCTGCAGACAGGCCAGCTGGCTTTCTGTGGGGCGGCATTGTGTATGTGTGTCCACCAACCCTGTTACGGGATTTCTTCGCTTTGACATTGGCACGCACTCAGAGTTTAAGAAGAGGTCAAGTGTTTGGGGGGGAAACCTAAACACAAAGAGTTATAAGCAGGAAGGTGTGAGTGTGCTTTTAATGTGAAGCCTGGAGTGGGCCTTGGGGCTTGACTGTGGCACTCAGTCGGGCACTGGGTGATCTTCACTTTTCAGGACAGGTCGCGCCCCTTCCCTAGGCAGTGACGGAGTGCGCCGCGAGCACCTAATACTAAACTAAAACCGTGATTTGATTTCCTGGGAGGTTTGATTTAAATGCATTTGTCTGAGAGTTGAAGGAGGTCAGAGGTGGCAGGTCGTTTCCACCAGTCTTGTCTCTGGGAGCCTGTCACTGCTGGCCCGCCACCTGCTGCTGTTTTGGTTCCTTTGTTAGAAAGAATCAGAATGATCCTTTCCCTCCTCGGAGCAGGGGCAAGTCGACTGCTCCCAAAGCAGGCTCAGCACCAGACTGGGCATTGGCTGGGCTGGCCACTGGTTGTGGGACAGGCACAGGAAGCCCGTGCGGGGAGGTGGGATGGACGCCAGCCCTGGAGCAGACGGTTCTGTCTCCTCCGCCTGCACACATCCTCCTTTTACTCACATTTCAGTTTGCTCCGTTTTGCTCTGCTGCACAGTATTTACTACTCCCCTTAACCCACTAAACTGGCAAGTTTATTTTTCTGTTTGTTTTGTTTTTAATTGTCATTACATTTTTCACTTAACAATTTGTTTCACTTTCCTTGTGTTTTTTTCTCTTAAGTTACATTATTAACCAAAAGTCTAGTGCTCCTAAAAGAGCAAGGGATGCGGCTGCTTCCGCCGTGGGCACCGCTCGCCTGGAGCCTGTGTGAGGTAGTCTGGTGGTGACACGTCTAATGCGGGGACCGCCAGTGCTGCCCTTGCTTTCTGGCAAGAAGGCTCACTTTACAATAAGTCACATAAAGTTAAGATTTGCCAGGATTCCAAAATAAATTAATTGGACTTTTTTGGACAGGAAAGTAAATTCAGAAATCGATGAATTGAGATCAAGACATTTCAAACCTCCATTAGGAGGTTTCATTATTATTGTTTGTTTTAAACTACGAGGAGCTTGAAGTGTAAATGTGGTGGGCAGTGGGCAGCGTTCCTGAGCAGTGCTCCTGGGCGGGCCTGTGCGTGCTCTGATGCAGGATGAGCAGGCCTGGCTGTGGGAACAGTGCAGCTTCGAAGTGGGTTGGAATGTTTTAATGTTTCAATGTTTGCCTTTTTCATTGTATTAATAAAATTGAAATTTGCATTGCAGACTCAGTCCGCTAGTAGCACACTCCAGAAACACAAATCCTCCTCCTCCTTTACACCTTTTATAGACCCCCGGTTACTGCAGATCTCTCCATCTAGCGGGACAACAGTTACTTCTGTGGGTAAGTAAAATAGTAGCGAGCGAGCAACTGACACACAGGACGTGGCCCTTGGCGTTGCTCTCGGGCTCCTCGGACACACCCCCTCCCACTTGCTGTTGCCTCATTTGCGATGAGCTGCATGGTTGATTTCCTTTTTCTATATCCATCTCCTACGAACTTCTTTTCCTACACAATGACTCAGTTATTGCCATGAGTATTTCCTCGGTGAGGGGGAGGGAGGCAGGCACGGCGTTGGTGTGTACAGAAAATAATTCCAGGTGTACTGTGTTCCAGTGGGATTTTCCTGTGATGGAATGAGACCGGAAGCCATAAGGCAAGATCCTACCCGGAAGGGCTCAGTGGTCAATGTGAATCCCACCAACACTAGGCCACAGAGCGACACCCCAGAGATCCGCAAGTACAAGAAGAGGTTTAACTCTGAGATCCTGTGCGCTGCCTTGTGGGGTAGGTAGCTTCCTCCATGCCGGCCCTTACGTTGGCTCCGAATGAATGGTAGCCTGGTCTTTGAGGGAAGGGCAGGGGTGTCGTTTGGGGGTTTTTTAAAGAGCTGCTCAGGACAAGACGGCAGGTGCCTGTGGTCCCATCCCTGTGGCTTCGGGCAGTGGGCGGTGCTGGGCTCGCTGCCAGCTGTCCAGCCACCAGGTGTTGGGAAGAAAGGCTCGGCTCCATTTCTTCAAGGAAAGAAGCAAAGTGAAAGACGGGAAGACGCTGGGTTTGGTTCATATTAGTGGGGAAAATGGAGGAATTTGTCAAATTCTTTTCTTCAGGTGTTTCACTTGAGCTTATTTTCCTTACTGTCTTTGGCGTGGGCCTGACGCTCTAGAGGCAGGTGCCGCTGGCAGGGCCGCTGGCTCTGGGGGTGCCTTCCCCACCCTGCAATGCAGGTGACCGCATGCAGACTGGCCTTGGGGAGGGCCGTGCACAGACTCTGCCCCCACACTCTGTACCACCCTCTCTGCCATCCGCCATGCCCTTGCTCACTGCTCACTGACCCGCTCCTGGACTCCTCTCTCCCAGCTCCTCGCTGGGTGTGCTCTCCTCCCCTAAACCAGCTCTGCTGTCTGGGACAGGGACCCTGCTTCACTCAGGAGATTTCTTACTCCCTGGACACTGCGAGTACGTACGTGGGACACACAGTTCACTCATTGGTGGAGTCCAGCACCTTTTCCTCGTGTATGTTCCTGGGGTGTCGTCGTATTCTCCACAGGAGCTGGGCCAGCTCTCCTCACCCTGCCCCGAGCAATGAGGGCCGCCGTGAACCCCCACAGTCACCTCTGACCCTCAAGGGGTCACTCGTCCTGTCTCTGAGGAAGAGCCCTGCATTTGATCACCTTCCTCCCCACCCACTCCTCCCTCCCACGCTGCTCAACCTCAGGGTCTGCAGGGCTTGTCTCCTCCCCCCATTGCAGACACACCTGCTTGCTCTTTTATTCCTTGAGATCTGGACTCTTGTCCTTGTCACTCCTGAGTGTTTTAAACCCCCTAATGATCATAAGAATGTTTCTTTATTAGCTGCCAGGTAAAGAAAACAAGCATTTGGGGGTAATTGGGCTCAGGTGACTACAGCCGAGGGCATCGGCACCTGCAGCCCTGAGTGCCGAGGCCACTCCCGGGGCTGGGCCATCACCTCTGCTCCTAGCACAGGCTATCGGGGTGCTCACGTCATCAACAGTGATTATGTTACATCCAGTGCAAAGAGTATGAAATATGTTAACTTTTAGAAATTGACATTGTTTTTATCTGTATTGCTTCTACATTGATTTTATATTCCTCTAATGTCCTGCCAAGTGCTGGGCCCCATTCTATGTGCCATTACCTTATTTTTTTTTTTTTAACTGAAATTCTTCTTTTTCCTAACTAACTTCTTCAGTACCTCTGAGAGAAATAGGAGTGACTTGAGCCAGTGTTTTTAAAAGTGAAGTGGGATTTTCGTGTATCGCTGTGTGACGAGAAAAGACTGGGAAGTGCGTCGCAGGGAAACGTGTCTGTGAGCTGGTGTGTTGGAGTTGCTCAGTGGCTGGGTCAGCAGGGAGGGTTTCCTTAACCTGCAGGGATGGCTGCGGTGACTGTGAAGTTCAAGTCGGCGTTACAGAGACGAGGGCCAGGGAGCCCAAGAACCTGTGAGAGGTGGACTCGGAGTGTTTCTCTGCAGCAGGAATCGCAGCGTTTCTGTCCTGCTGACCATTGTTGGATGCCTTTGGTTTTTTGTTCCTTCAGGGAAAGGGTTTGAGGATGGATTGCTGCATATTTATTATGTTTTCTAATAAAGCAGCCTTCCCCTTCATAGCCAGGGTTATTTTAACACATTTTTTTAACCCGATGGTTTCCAACCTTACATTCAGAATGAACTGGAGGCCCAGTGCATGAAATTCGCACACAGGTAGGGTTCCTAAGCCTGGCTGGTGATCAGGGCTGATTGGGGCCTGGTTGGGGCCTTCCAGCTGCCGGCTGGGTCCTCCCTTCCCTGGCTGCAGGCTGCCAGCCTGGGCCTTCCTTCGGTCTGTGCCTGGTGGTCAGCACATGTCACATAGCAAGCAATCAAACTCCCGGTCTCCCAGTCCAACTCCCGAGAGGACACTTTTGCATATTAGCCTTTTATATATGTGGATTATCTGCAGTTAACTACATATTACTGCGCTTACCATGAAATTTAAAGGAAATTTAAATCACGTGTTATGCAGCTCTGAGCCACTCTCCCAGCAGCCTACGCCAGGTTCCTCTGACTGCGCTCACAGTTCCTAGCACCTCACGCCTCTCAGCGGTTAGCAAATGTTTAATTACACCCAGCAGCCAGAGGCTTAACTGTATTTATGGGAAGTCATTGCAGCATGTGAGCTCACGGTCTTTCAGGGGTGGTCGCCCGGTGAGGGGCGTGTCCCGTTGGCGCTTGGCGCAGTGCTGGGAAGGGTGTGCTGGCGACCTGGAAAGTGGGGTGCGAGGGCCCACTTGCTGCAGCTCTGTGTGTGTGAAAGATGTCTCAGCGTTATCTTCGATTTCCTTATTTTCCATACTGTAAAATTGTGATTGCTATTTGAGCACTATTTTTGGAAACCACAAATGATAGCTTTCACAAGTCTCGTGTTTTGGTTGGTTATTACCAGATCTTGGACATGGATACTTTCAGGTACTTGATACTGAAGGTTGACCAGGAAAATGCTGGAATATTGTGAAATGAAGTGAAACCTTTGGAAGGGACCTGTCCGACGGCAGCTCTGCTGGTTAATGTTTTGTTTTATCTGCTGCAAATATTTTTAAAGCTGCTTAGAATCACCTCACTTAGGTGGGAAGGGAAACAGGAAGAACCTCCTCCAAATGAGCTCTGCTTTGCTACTTGGCAAGACGGGCTGTGGGGAGCGAAGCAGGCCGTCCCAGCTCCTATGGTAGCCTGTGCTGGGCGTACAGCAGTTTTTCCAGCACTGAGTCGCGCCCTCACATGTGCTGTGTCAGTTAAAGAACTGACGTCATAAAAGCTGGGGCTGCTGTAAGCTGGGAGAAGTGTCCCAGCTGGCTGCGTGGTCGCCACTAGCCTCAGGCGGCTACTTAGACTTCAGTGAATTTGTGGAACCAGACACTGTTCAAGTGCACAGTAGCCACCTTTGGCCATTGGTTACATTGGACCTCACAGTGGAAAGGGCCTGGGCTGTGTAGAAGGTGCGCTCTGAAATCCTCGTTACGGGGACAGGGCAAGCCATGGGCACTGCAGGCCTTTTCCCTTATGTTGTACAGATGGTTATTCTTGAGAGTTTTGTTTCATTTTAAGGATCACTCAAGAAAGGGAGTGCCTACTCAGGTTTTTCCCTTTCCTTAAATTCCGGAGGCTCCCCTCCAGTTCTCTGAAGTGATCTCATGGTTTCTCAGGCTGACAGCTGTCAGGTGAGACCACATTAGATGGGGACCCATGGTTGGGGGGTTGTTGAGGGCGAGCTGTCCATGCTTGACAGGGTGGCAGTGGTGCTTTCACAGTCGTCACACTGCTGTCTCGGGACTCCGGAGGAGTTCACTGTGTGCTCCTCATTGAGGGTCCAAAGGTGGCTGTGTCGGCGCTTCTGCGTGGCCTCAGGGAAGCCCCTCCTAGTGCTCTCGCTCCCTCCCTCCCTCCCTCCTGGTGCTGTAGTTCCCTCTCCCCCTCTCCTCCCCTCTCCCTCAGCAGCCACACAGCAAGGGGTATGTGGAAATGAGGGGACTGGCTACAGCGGTGGGGGGGGGGGTACTCGGCAAAGCCAGAAAGCGAGGAGGTCCGAGGAGAGGTGGAGTGAGAAGCAGGGGCTGAGGGCAAGTGCAGCTTCTTTCTTGGTGATGATGGGAGTGTCTGTAAGAGCAGCGGGCACCCGTGGCATTGCTGTGTAAGAGAACCTTAGCCTGACAGGAGCCAGAGGGCTGAAGGGCTGTATGCGGCCCTCTCCGTGGAGATAGCAGGGGAGGAAATGTGCGGTCAGGAAGTGAGACGAAGGCTTGTGCAGTGTCTGGTGTGGGGAATGAGCTCTAATACCAAGGAGATGTGAGCTGGGCGAGCACAGAGCTGGCGGATGTGGAGGAAAGCGGGCGGTGCACTCCCTTCCCCCCTCACTTTTTCTCTGAGTAAAGTGACTGCGAGCATTCCCTTCTGTGGGTGAGTTAGGAAACCATCTGCCAGCAGGTGGCTCCCTCGCCATGCCCCCAGCCTGCCTGCCAAGCACAGTGTAACCCAGGCCTGTCTGTGTCCCTGAAACAGGAGTGAATTTGTTAGTGGGAACAGAAAGTGGCCTGATGCTGCTGGACAGGAGTGGCCAAGGGAAGGTGTACCCTCTGATCAGCCGGAGACGATTTCAGCAGATGGACGTCCTCGAAGGCTTGAATGTTTTGGTGACAATATCTGGTAAGTATTTGCTCAGTAAAGCAGGATTGTAGCACTGTTTAAAACAGTACCTCCTAGCACTGACCTTCAGCTACCTCATTTCCTGAAGTAATGGCTGAACAGGTGTGACTCGCCAGTGCACCCTAGCCCCAGGTGACCTTAACCCCAGGTGCACCCTACCCCCGGGTGCACCCTAACCCCAGGAGCACTCTAACCCCAGGGCCACTCTAACCCTGGGTGCATCCTAACCCCAGGTGCCCCCTACCCCCGGGTACACCCTAACCCCAGGAGCACTCTAACCCTGGGTGCATCCTAACCCAGGTGCACTCTACCACCATTCCTCTGAGGAGCAGCCTTGGGAAGCACGGGAGCCCCGGGCATGGACACACCCACGACCCACTCTGTCCTGTGTCTCCTTGGCGTATAGGTCTGTGCTACTTCCACCCATGCTACTCTTCATGCAAAGGCACTGCTCCTGCCACAATAGTAAAAGCAACATGTGATTTTCTTCCATCAATTAACACCATAAGTTGCTTTTCAGAAAGAGCACCTTTTTTAGAATAAATTATGTAGTAAATGTTCATTATTAAAAGTGACAAACTATTGCAGAAAAGCAAGTGGAAGACGTCAAACCTAAAATCATCCAAAGATATTAACCTTTCAGTTTTTAACTTCCAGTCTTTTAAGCATAGACACACTCAGAATACACACTTACGGGGGGAAATCTGTGTAAAAATGGTTATGCAATGTTTCAAAACATCCAAAGAATAAAAATGAGAAAATAGGATATCCACATACTGACCGGCTGGTTTTAGCAGAAGTTAAAACACACCGTTGTTCATGCAGTTAGCATGCCTCTGCCTCCCGCCTCCCATGGGAACCACTATCCTGTGTGCCCTCCATCCCTGGGTCAGACCTTGCAGCCTGTTCTTGCCATCACTGAGCATTCTCCCATGATCCCGTCTTACAGACCCAGGCCTTCTCTGCGTAGCTTTGCTGACGGTCTCTCGCCTTCTGTTGTACATCCTTCCGTTGTACATCCTTCCATCCGCCCCCTTCCCCTCATGCATGCGTGTTTCACAAATGTCTTTGTCGCTTGCTTGTCCATGAGCATGCACACTCATGTTTCATAGATTGTAATTTCCTAATAACTTGTATTGGTGCTGGGATCAAAGAGAATACAAAATTATGACTTTCAATAGGTCTTAGTTTTGATTTAATTATCTGCTAACTCAATCTTGTGTTTGTTTATATGTAACAAATTTCTTGCAGTTATTTTAGTTTTCAGATAGGCTTTTGGTTGTAAGTAAAGGTGTTGGTTGAAATGCAGAAATGTCACCATCCCACTTAAGTGAGGAAACAGTCATTGAAAACTTGAGAGCTGGTGGGGAGTGGGCTCTGAGACGGGAGG
Organism: Murina feae; assembly: GCA_004026665.1. Taxonomy (NCBI): domain Eukaryota; kingdom Metazoa; phylum Chordata; class Mammalia; order Chiroptera; family Vespertilionidae; genus Murina; species Murina feae. The sequence continues at coordinate 18,991 of PVJC01002227.1, read as the reverse complement.
CACAGCAACCTGCACGGAGAAGAGGTTGAGGCTTCACTCTGGTCCGTGCCAGGCGGTTCATGGAGGTCAGTCATCAGCTGGGACCAATGATAATTTTTTGGTCTAATTTTCCATACTCTTTTTTAGCAGCTTTTAATGGTTTTCACAATCATAAAAGTCATACATGTCAACTGTAGAAGCTTCAAAAACAGGAACACTTAGAAAGCGTAAATGTTACTCCTGTCTTTGACATAACTGTTGTTAACATTTTGTATTTCTCTTCTTTTCTATAAATATATCTCACAATATGGGAATAAAACACTTTACATAAAACTATGTGGTCTTTGTTTCACCATATTCAATATTCTCCCAAATTCTTCAAAATTTAAAAAGTATAAAATATAGTACAGGAAGTCCACAGATGCCGAGTCTACAGCTCAGGGATGGTCAGTTAGAGCCCACGCAGCCTGTGCTGGTGGAGAGGGGGCAGCCGCACTCAGACCCAGACCCTCCCTCATGCAGCCTGCCAGTCACCGACAGAACACGCTCCTGACTGTAACACCTTCGATTGAGTTTGCCTTCATTGAACTGAAGTCATATTAATGGTAAAGTCGTAAGTAGTATTCTGTGTCTGAGTACTTGAAGGCCATAGTTTCTATTGGGGTGCACTCTTGTGCTGTGCGTTCCGGGTTCTGACAGTGCATACGGACTATTCTCATGCCCTGAAAAGCCCCGGCTCCACCTGCCCGCGCCCCTGCACCAGCTGATCTTTCTTACTGTCTCGGCTTGCCTTTTTCAGAAGGTGACAGTTGGAATCACGGCATGTAGCCTTTCAGACTGTTTAGTTTCAAATTTTCAACTGCTTTGATTTTGGAGAGAGGGAGTGGGAGAGAGAGAAACGGCAATCAGCTGCCTCCTGCACCCCCACCAGGGATTGAGCCCGCAACCCAGGTATGAGCCCTGACAGGGAATCAAAAGCCGGTGACCTCTCGGTACATGGGCCGACACTCCAACCAGCTCAGCCACCTGACCAGGCCTTGCCTGGATTTTTATCATGAGATGGAGCTGGGTTTTGTCAAATGCTTTTGTGTGTGTGTGGTTTATAGCTGTATTTGTTCCTCCTTATTCCTGTGGGTGACCATGTCACACCCATTCTGCTGTTGATAGACACTCTGTGGGGCTTTTACAACGTTCATGTATGTGGGAGCTCATATACACACATGTCTATGAGGAGAGAAATAACTGGGTCATAGCAAGGTGTACATATGTCCTACTGTCATCGGTAACACCAAGCTTCTCAAAGTGGCTCTAACAGATTTCAGCACTAGTCGCTGAAGGTTCCGGTGACCCCACGTCACCTGCTCTCAGTGTGCGTGCTCCTTCAGTTCTTCACGAGAGCTGTGTGACTTTGTGCCTCGCTGTGTCGAATGTGCATTCACCACGGACTCGGGAGAGCAGTACCTCTGTATGTGCCTATGAGATGCCTTCTGCCCGCTCTAGTCACTTGCCCAGTCTTTCTATTGGGCTGTCTCTCTTCCAGTTGATTTATAAGAGTTCTTTACAAATTCTGGATGCTGTGGCACACATCTCCAATTTGTATGTAGCCTTCTGTGGATGAAGTCCTCGTTGGTGGTTTATTTAGCCCTGTGCTGCCAAATTGGAAGAAATAGCTATGCTAGAGGGTTTTGAGAATCAGATAACATGATATACATGAAAGCATCTTGCTAGCCTTATTGATTATTTGTTGTGAGAGTGTTTGTACTACTTTGTGGTTTATTGACACTGTTCGTCTACATAAGTGTGAGTTCTTTTTAAAATCTTCCTTTTAACTCACGCTATACCTGGTGATAATTCTTGGGTTTTAAAGTTCCCCTGAAGATCCTGAATTGAACTTCTAGTAAAACTGCTGCAACAGGACTCCCTTGGGGAGACAGTGTTTATTGTTTATGGAATTTCTTTTGGTTACTGTTGTTATTGATGAGGATATCTACTCTTTTATTTGTTTTCTAGGCAAAAAGGATAAGTTACGTGTCTACTATTTGTCCTGGTTAAGGAATAAAATCCTTCACAACGACCCCGAAGTGGAGAAGAAGCAGGGCTGGACCACGGTGGGCGACTTGGAAGGATGTGTGCACTACAAAGTGGGTGAGTCCCCGCGGGCCGGGGCTCGTTTTCCGGGGTTCCGTAGCGTTTCTCTAAAGCCCACGTGTTCGGAAAGCCCTCGTCCTAACTTGTTCCTGAGATGCAGCTCATTAGCGTGACGTGTCAGGCACCTTCCATCCTGGAGGCTTGGCGGGACGCAGGGCACCTCTGAGCAGGCGCACTGTCCCCCCCTGCGACACAGCACATCCGTAGGAGGGGCCCCGCCCTTCCTCTTGGACAGGCCACACTCTGCCCTGTAAGATGTGTTCACATGAACTCCAAGCAAGCCGGTCGACTTGGAGGGCTGAGGCCAAGGACTCTGGGTCCTGGGCATGAGCATCTGGTGGGGCCTGCACGAGTTTGCCAACGGCCGTGCTTAGCGTTTGAATCAAGTCCACGCGCAAGCTCCTGCGCTCTTGACTCGGAAATGGAACTGGCTGGCCAGTCGGTATCTCCTGGCAACTTCGTTTTTTCTTTTTGGCATGCATGCTGTGGTTCTCATGCATTAACACCTCACAATAACAAAACAAACAGTTTTCTTTGTGTATAAAAAAATCAAAATGCCAGTATGGATGTTGGAAATAGAGGGGAAATCATGGTGCTTAGGCAAATTGGAGGTTTATGGGAGAGATGCCCTGTAATACTCATGCGAAAGGGGGGCTTGAGAAGATCAAGTGTCAGCCTGATGGTCAGCGTAAGGGGCCTGCGAGCACTGGCTTCTGCTTGTGCGTTGCCTTGGGTTCCGCGTTTATGAAACTCATGCTACTGGCCGTGCTCTGCCACCAGGATGCCACCATTGTTGGCATTGTCTTCGTGCTTACGTGAGCTGTCCGCAGCCTGCAGTCCCTGGCAGTGATGGTCGCCGCACTCACCAGCATTACAATGATTCTGAGTGACACCAGGCAGCACTGGTGTCCCCTGGGCATAGACCTTGGGATTCGCATTTTCTGGGTTGTGTTTACGTGAAACATTTTTGTTTGTTGAGGTGTAACTATACTCATCATCTCAGTCTAAACTGAATGAAACAGCTCCCAAGAGCTGAACTGTTCATGATAGACTGTCCTGCAGGGGGCGCTAGAGGCAGCCGCGTGGAGGGAATGGGTTTTCCTCAGAACAAGCAGAGGCCTCTGCGGCTCATTCCCAGGGTATCGCAAGCATTTTCTGGAGATAAGGCTGCGTGATGCGTCACTTATTTGAATGGTGGCAAGATGGCATTGAACAGGGAGAGGCATCAGGTTGGCAAGCCTGACTCTCATGTGCAAAGGAAGAGACCATTGACAAAGGGACTGGGGTCTGCCCAGGCCAGTGCACGCCTGTGCTCGGGACCCCCGGGGGTTGGTTTCAGCAGAGTCGTCCCTGTGAGGTCAAAACAGCGGGTACGGGGGCACGCAGTGCATGTGTGTGTGCACGTACCTCTATTTCTGTGTGTAGGTCGTTGAAGAGACATTTTCTTTACTACCGCTCTTTTGTACAGAACTTAAGGCGGGATCCTAGCAATCACTGCCACTCTAGGGCTAGACGTGGTTGGGAATGGTACTTGGTCTCATACACAAACAGGGAGAATCCAACCTCCGCCAGGGCCTGTTTTGGTACAGACTCCTGTGCTTCAGCCTCATGCTACAATTGGGGGATTCTTGACGGATTAGTCTCATCACTGCCCTTTTCAAGTGCTCCTGAGCCCTTGACTTCAGGGGCTATGCCTGGCATTGCCCCGGATAATTAAATACTTGCAGTATAAGATAAGGAGCAAGAGAGGGTGCTCAGTGGTAGTAACCAGGGAATTGAACAGCCTGAATCACGCACAAAAGAACTTGGAAAGGAAACTGAGGCTTGATCTCACTCAGCATTTCCTCCTGTTAGTTTGGATGAATCAAAAGAAGTCATCTTTATAAAGTTTGCAGAAGACAGCCCAAAGAATTTAGAGTTCCATGTTGATACTGACTTGTGTTCTCATTTATTTTTTTTCAGTAAAATATGAAAGAATTAAATTTCTCGTAATTGCTTTGAAGAGTTCGGTGGAAGTGTATGCATGGGCACCCAAGCCATACCACAAGTTTATGGCCTTTAAGGTAACAACATCGAGTGCACTTAAAAGTAACAGTCGTGCGCGCTGCGGCCCAGAGCCAGGGAACAAGTTTAAAGACCTGGAGCAGTTGAAAGCCGTCCCTCGTAGTGTGACAGCCGTCCCTCGTAGTGTGACAGCCGTCACTCGTAGTGTGACAGCCGTCCCTCGTAGCATCTAACTTTAGCGTCAGGCCTGCTCTCCAGGTCCCAGCGTGGGATGGGCAGCGGGTGCCGTGCAGACGCTGGTCACCGTGCTGGTGTGGCAGCAGGAAATGCCAAGGACGCCGCCTCCACTGACCTTCCGCTGTCCTCAGGGTTGTGTCTAATGTAGATAAAACAGAGCCCAACAATAGACAGCTGTGAGGTGTGTCTATTCAGCAGCGCACGGGTTACAATGGTTATAGCCAGCCGGTGGTTAGAGCGTCAGCCCAGCACCGAAGGGTCCGGGCTCACTTCTGGTCAAGGGCACACACCTCGACTGCAGGCTTGACCCCCAGCCCCAGTGGTGGGGCGTGTGGGAGGCAGCCAATTCGTGTGTTTCTCTGTGTGTCTCCCCTCCCTTCCACTCTCCCTAAAAAAATCAGTGGGAAAAATATGCTTATATGAGGATTAACAAGAATTTAAAAAATAAAGTTACAGAAATTCTTAATGACACTAGGAATGAATAGTATAGTATTACACCCTAAATAGGAAAGTAGATTAAAATATGTGTAATATGCCGTTCTTGTTTAATGAAAAATATTGTAGAAAAGTATTTTTATTTTATATGGGTATTTTTGAAATTTTTAATTAAAATAATAGTATGGTGACATTAGATACTGTAAACACCTAACACATTAGATACTGTAAACACCTAACACATTGCGGACAGATCATGAGAATTTTCGCTTCACATTCTACAGTGTTTTACGAAGTATCATACTTTAAAAAGATACTAGCTTGTAAGGACATGTAATAAATAACTTCAAAATGCAATGGGTATTGAATTTTAAAGCGTGCCTTTAAAATTTATGTAAAACACTTTTTGTACTCGTTCAGTAGAAACTTATCTGTCCGCTGGGTGAAGCTAGCAATAAAACTACTGGTCCGCAATGTGTTAATATTATTTCTATTAGACACAAAACCTTAAGCATAGCCTTTGTGGCTGTTTAGTGTAGGGGAGAATTTAAGAATTTTTCATCCAAAATTATTCTATTCATTTTAAAAAATAGTTTTGATATATTTTATTTAGGGTAAATCACCTTTAATTATTAGGGAAATTGACATATTTAGATTGCTTATTGCTTGATTCCCAGTAGAGCTGGCTAAATGAGGTTATCATATTTGCTCAAAAAATAAATCTACAGCCCTAACTGTTTTGGCTCAGTGGATAGGGCATCGGCCTGCAGACTGAAGAGTCCCAGGTTTGATTCCTGTTAAGGGCACATGCCCAGGTTGGGGGCTCACTCCCCAGTAGGGAGCATGCAGGAGGCAGCAGATCAATGATTCTCTCTCATCATTGATACTTCTCTCTCTCTCTCTCTCTCTCTCTCTCTCTCTCTCTCTCCCTCTCTCTCTCTCTCTCTCTCTCTCATCAATAAAAATATATTTAAAAAATAAATTTACATATTATTGAATGAAAGTAATTGGTTATGAAATTATAGTGATCTGAGATCGGCTCTTAATATATTCTCTGTGTTACTAGTTGCTTTGAGTATCTTATTGAACTCTGCCTTGGGAGCTGTAGGTACTGATATCAATGAAGAGCTGGGCCAGGACCCGGTAGGACAGCTAGAGGGTGCCACGCGCCTGGCTCTCCCTCGGGCTTCACTGAGATGGGATAGAACTCTCGGGTAGGGAGGGAGAATTTGGGATGTGGCTTCCAGAAGATGTGTTTTCTAGATTTCCGTCAGCAGACGAAAGCACGTTGAACGGAAGGCTTCTTGGAAGAGTGTGTGGCTGTGGCTGTGGCTCCGTCACTGTAGGGGTGATTGCAGGGGCCGCCATGCCTCACAGCTCCTCCTGCTTGTTTGTGCTGCAGTCATTCGCGGACCTGGCACACCGGCCGCTGCTCGTGGACCTCACGGTGGAGGAGGGCCAGAGGCTGAAGGTGATCTATGGGTCCTGTGCAGGCTTCCATGCCGTGGACGTGGATTCGGGATCCGTCTATGACATTTATCTGCCGACACACGTAAGAAAGAGCCCATCTGATGGGCTGGTTGCTTGGTTCTGTCCTGACTTTCTTTACTCTGCTTAGTGAGCTAACACAGCAGAGACTCCTTCTTCCCTGGCGTGGGGGTGAGTATGTAGGTGACGTGCGGGCCACAGTCGTGCTCTCGGGGACACGCGGGCCCTGCCCCCGGTTCTGCAGCCCTCCCGGGACCCTCAGCCCTGCTGTGACGAGCAGCAGGCGGGTGGGGGCAGTCGCTGGTGGTCAGAACACCCCTGGGTGAGAAGTGCCTTGAGGACCGTCATTTCTTAAATGGCGCCCACAATTCTCGTGTTCCTGGGGCCTCGGAACACGAGAACTCATAGCGCATAGGGCCTGAGAAAGGTAGACTGGGATACAGGCTGCAGGGGTTCCTAAGACGTGACCCAGTTGCCGGGTTTGTCACCAGGAGGTAAGCCCATGTGTTCTCCCGCGACAACTTCTGAGCCTCTCTGCCCGGACGGCAGCGGCCATGAACCTCTGCCCTGTGTCCCCGCAGATCCAGTGCAGCATCAAGCCCCACGCGATCATCATCCTGCCCAACACCGACGGCATGGAGCTGCTAGTGTGCTACGAGGACGAGGGCGTCTACGTGAACACGTACGGCCGCATCACCAAGGACGTGGTGCTGCAGTGGGGCGAGATGCCCACCTCCGTCGGTGTGTGGCACTTGGGGAGGCATGGCTCGGGGAGGCGGCCGCCGGCCGTGGGAGTAGAGCTTTCCTTGGAAACTGCATGTGTTGGTCAGCAGAGTAGTTGGTGTGCACAGCGGGGAGTTAGACTGTAGACCAAGGGACCGTTAAAACTCTTGTTGTTGACAGTCCTTCATTTAAACCTTAGGCCATTCAAGGGAAGTGGGACTTGTTGCCCGTGGCCGAACTATGTCAGGAGACCTCTGTTCTGCAACTTTCGCGCCAAGGCAGGGGCGGGGTCGTGGGGAGCTGGCGTTCTCTGGTTTTCAGTCTCAGGCTGCTGGGCTTTGCTGCAGTGGAAGCCTTGTCCTGCCTCCCTCGGGGCGGGTGCATGGAAATGCAGCTTAGGCCTTCACCTCATTGGTCCTCACGCTGTAATACATGCCTCAGGGAAACAATAGACTTGATTTAAGTGACAGCTCACAGGATAGGCCTGAAGCCGGCAAAGGCCGAGCTCCTGAAAGCAAAGCTCTTAAATGCTAGTCCTTGCGGGCTCATTTGTCTGTGTGTTACCTTTTAAAGGCTATCTCCTTATCTTTAACAACATGTGTCTTTGTCTCTCCAAAAGCTTATATTCGATCCAATCAGACGATGGGCTGGGGCGAGAAGGCCATAGAGATCCGATCTGTGGAGACGGGCCACCTGGATGGCGTGTTCATGCACAAAAGGGCTCAGAGACTGAAATTCCTGTGTGAGCGCAACGACAAGGTACCGCGTTCTCGCTGTGTCCTGCGCAGTGGCTGCTGTCTCGGGTTCGCGGCTTTCCCTAGGGTTCTGATAGATTCCTACATGAATGCATCAGCTTTTTGGGAGTGGATTTGTAGGCCCATGCAGAGCGATCCTTTTCCATGGCTGACCACATCCTGCCTTCTCCCCTGAGCAGCTTTGGAACAAGGCAGACATGGACAGGGCGTGGGCCCGCCGACCTGCCTTGGGAAGGTCTCCCCAAGCCCAGCCTTCTCTGCTGTTCACTCGGGAAAGCACCTGGCACCTGCGGCAGCGAGTCCTCAGCCTGAGGAGCGTGTCTTCACATTAATGTGCGGCGGGTGTCCCAGTGACAGCCTGGGGCTGGCTTCTCAGGGAGGGGAAGGCCTCGCACCTGCCCTCCCCCCTCCCCGCCCCCCCGCCGGCCACCTGAAAGGCCGTCTCCCAAATGTTGACTTGGAGAACTCACACTGCCTCAGGCCCTACCCGGGGTCTACCCAGCTTTGCGGCTTATGTTTCCCACATGTGTTTAATGTGGCTGTATGTTTAAGCTTCTTTGAACTTCCGTTAAATAATTTTATCATTCATGATGGAATATCCTCAAAGTTTATAAAAGGTACAAAAGTAAGTAACTTTACAGAGTCATGAAATAACTAGTATATTTTAGCTTAATTTTTTAAAAGAGAAAAGCAGATTGCTGAGGAGTCCTCCCCCGTTATCCATTGAGCTTTCTCTTTTTTTAATCACACGTGAGCGTGTATTCCAGTAATGCCAGCACCAGGGCATCCAGAAAAATCTGCTCTACTCCTTACCATAGCAGCCACTTATATCGGGGGGAAAGAGAGATCACACGGGAAAGCAGGTGTTACAGACTGGAGCAGTGGACAGGTAGAGAGATCACACGGGAAAGCAGGTGTTACAGACTGGAGCAGTGGACAGGTAGAGATCACACGGGAAAGCAGGTGTTACAGACTGGAGCAGTGGACAGGTAGAGAGATCACACGGGAAAGCAGGTGTTGCGGTCACGGGCAGGGGGCGGGTATAGTGGTTACAGACCAGGCCGCTGAGGGCCGAGAAGAGCAGGCGCTTCTGGGACCAGGCTGTTGCAACGACAAGGCCGTAACCTCCGTGGTGACAGGCAGTTCTCGGAAGGGGTGGGCTGCCGGCCGTCCTGGGTTCCCTTATGGACCCGGTGCCCGGCTCCCAGCCAGGCTGGCATGTGCTTCTCCTCCTCACTGAGGGACTCCAGCCACACAGGGAGCTCTCAGGGCCGCACCCAGCGCTGTTCCCTGGCAACTTGGGAATGGGTAACCTCATTGCACTTGCTAAGCACAGGTGTCTTTTAAGAAGCGTGCGCAGTGGAGGTGGAGGAAAAAGCCCAGTTTCAGGAACACCCTTTCTTTCTTTCGACGTCCTCACAGTATGACTGTGTGCAAGGAGTTGTTGCCTGGCCCACCGTCCTAGTTGTAACCACGTTGGCTGCAGACGGCCACTCCTTGTAATTAAGCCTTGGCGTCCGCCCAGCTTTCCTGCACAGGAGCCCTGGGGCCGCCCCTCATGTGGGCGGACGCCCGCAGCCCGGAGCCCCGGGACCTGCCGCTGACCCTCCTCTCTTGCTCACAGGTGTTCTTTGCTTCGGTGCGGTCGGGCGGCAGCAGCCAGGTCTACTTCATGACGCTGGGCAGGACCTCCCTCCTGAGCTGGTAGAGCTGCGGCCCAGCCGCCGCTGCCGTCTTCAGACCCGAGGGCTGGAGCGCCCACCGCGTGCCCCAGCAGCAGGACCGTGCGCAGACCCCGCGGCTCTCCTCCTCCTTCCTGCTCTCCCTACCAGTTTGTCCCCAATCTTTTTACAATTTTTTTCTTTAAAAATAAATCAGGCTGCAATGCAGCTGGTGCTGTTCAGACTCTACCATCAGGTGCTATAGTGTTTGGGGTCGAGCATCAGACCAGCAAGCAAACACCTTTCCTCCAGCAGATCCCTTGGAGTGACTGCGTCTGCGGGCGGCGCCGCAGGCGGGCAGGTGGCAGCGGGGTCTCAGAGAGCAGTTGCGGAAGCGAGAGCAGATTTGCTAGAGTAACATTAACAGTGTATTTAATTGACTTTCTTTTTGTAATGTGACAATATGTGGACGAAGAAGGGCAGGCTTAAGACGTTAATATTTATAAAATGTGAAAGACAGTTGCTAGATAACTTTGGTGGGTGGGTCTGGGAGGCAGGGTGGGGGGAAGGGGTCCCATTTTGTTTCTTGGCATATTGTGTTTGTTTCACCGAGAGCTCCGTCAGTTTTCTGTTGCTAGGCTTTGCCTAGATCGTGTGCAGGTGGTTCTTAGAAAGAAAAAGGAAATGTGTGCGTCCGGGTCGTGGCCAGAGCTCCGCTGTGTGACAGTGTCAGCACTGCCTCTGCTCAAGGGCTCATTTCTGTTTAACCTAAACGTGCGACAGGTTTTGCCACAGTCTGCACTTGCAGAGGAAAAAATGTTTCCAACCACATGTTTATTTTTTTCCTACCTCATTGTTTTTAATGCATTAAGAGGTGGTTTAGTTCCTATGTTTTTGGAGGAAAACATTAATTTAATCTTAATACCAAAACTATCAGGGTGAAGTCTGCCTGTATGTGGGCACAGGTGTCAGCGGTGCCGCGGCTGTCCCGAGACCGGCGCCCACACCCCGCGCAGGCGGGTGGGTAGCAGACAGGCATCGTCTGAGACAGGCACGCCGACTGTCCGGTGCCCCAGGAGCCTCCGCGTGGGGGTTACTAGCCTTTCCAAAGCGCAACGTGCTGACACTGGTTCGAGGATGTAGTGATCCTGCTTGTGCATGAGGCGTAGCGTCCTGGCTTCTCGCGTTCTCTCATCCTGTTGTTCTCTGTCTTTCCAACCAACTTTACTTCATGAACATGTTCATGGCGTTTGTGATAATGTCTTGGGTAATCTTTTGTTCCTGGTCCCTGTCACTGTTCCTCTGAGGATATCATCGGAAAAGAGCCACACCCGGCTGTGGTCCTGCCCCTGTGGTGCTGGCTGCAGAGCTCACCCACCAACACTCTTGGGTTTGAGTTGAACAGAATTGAATTCGTTGCTGGGCCACTTGTCCCTGCAGGTGGGTTGGTGTGTGCCTTCCGGGGCCGAGTGTCAGCGCCTGGGCCTTGTCAGCCAGACTGTTGCTCCAGCTTGAAGCAGGTGCCCAATTGGTTTCTCCATAAAAGACTGTGAGCTGTTAAAATTGCATTCTTCTGGAGAAGGGATGGTTCTGTTCCTTTAAAGGGTGATTCACAGAAGTGCCAAGGTGGCAGAATTGCAAAAGAAAGCAGTATTATGATGCTCCCGGTCAGTGTGGGGCCGGTGGGTGGTGCAGCCTTCACTCCCGCACCGCCGGCGTCGGCCTGCGCAGGTCGCGTCCCACGTGCGGGCTGTGCTCCCTTCGTTCTCGGGCACGTGTTGTGTTGGAGAGAATGTTTACAAAAAGGGGTTTGCTACACTAACGTGCATCACATATTTATGGATTATTTTTAATTGACTTTTTAATGGGTTATTTAGGTTTTCGCCCTAGTTGTAGTTCACTCTTGGTGACTCATAATCCCTAATTCTGCCAGTTATCAGTGTGCTAAACGGCAGCGCGCCTGACCGACCACAGCAGGTTCGCCAGCCGCACAGCTGCACGCTGGGGCCAGGCGCAGCCTTCTCTTCCGTGCTAACTTCTGTGAATTATGAAAATTACTGTTGTTCCCTCCATTTTTTCTATTAAATAAAGTAAAAATGACACCTATTTTTGTGGCATGAGTTTCAAATGTATTCTGTTCTTCCAGAATGTTTCCTTCCCGTAAGGACCCATATTTCATGCGCACCGTCCCTTGCACAGCGGGCTGCCCAGGGTTCCCCAGCAGGGACTGGGAAAGTCGCAAACATTTGTTCAAAGATCCAGGAGGAAATTGGTCGTGAGCTCTCACGTGCCATGTTTTTGGAGACAAAAAGGAGTGAGGCTGGTCCTTGAGGAAAGCCGGCCGTTTTGCATGTCTGCATTGGGCCAGGAAGTAGACGAGCATGTAGTCTGTATCAGCGGGGCAGTGACGGCAGCCCTTTCTCAGGTGGCACAGCAGTAGTGATGGGTCCAACACGGCTCCTGGGCGTCGGGTCACGGCTGTGCCTGGCAGTGCCCCTGGGTCAGCAGGAATGACCCCCGATGGGTCTGGGCCCTGCCCTTGCCTTCCGCACTTCGCCCAAGTCTTGGGCTTAGAGAGGTGGCGAGCTGTTATCAGTTAAATGTTAGTAAACCAGCTCCTTTGCACTTCATCCTAGAAATGCTATTTCTCTGAGCTGAAAATAAAACTGCAACAGACACATGAGTGTGGGTTTTCTTTCTTGGCTGTGTGTGTTGCAGCCAGTGGCGGTTGGGGATAACTGGTGCATGCTGGTTGTGGGGCACCGTTCCTGCTGTGCCCGCTCCTACGTTGGCTGAGAGCTGCCTGCAGGCAGTGGCAGACACAGGCGGCCCAGGACCAACCCAGCACGGCATTGGTGTCACCACGGTGTTAGTGTCACCAGCAGGGAGCCTCAGGCCACTGTCTCCATAGGCCCGGGCCACCACTGCGCCCTTCGTGAAGGCCCTTGGTTCCAAGTCTTCCTCCGAGTTGCTCAGTACAGGAAGTTTGAATGTGATGGTCCAGCTGATAAAATCCGCACTCCTGTTTGGTCTAAGTCCTAAAATGCTGAGTGCGCCTGACAGAAGCTCTGGAGGGACCTGCGTCAAGTTTGGACAAGCACTTCCACTCCTTAAACTTGTCTGGAAGTCGGACATAACTACAAACCTCACAAGCCAATGTTCAACAACTATTTTTGCAATAAATGGTACTAAATTCTTTTGACAGCTTTATTGAGATCTATTTTGCAGACCATACAACTCGTCCATTTAAAGTAGTTTAATGGCCTTGACTCTTTTTTTTATTATCCCAAGAAGTCACCCACACTCACTGGCCATTATCCTCTCCTCCCCCCACTTCCCATCCTAGTAAATAAGCAGCCACTTGTCTTCTCTCAGAAGGGACCTGCCTCTGGCATCTCCTGTGAATGGAATCACACTGCGCCCTTGGTGGCGGGCATGTTGATTTGTGACGGGTTCACCAGTGCTGTGCGTGGCCATCCTTGGTCCTAACCTCGGTCCCTGCCACCCTCCTTCAGCCTCGGGACCAGCCACACGCTGGTAGCTAATTCCCAGCCTCAAATGAAAGCCACGGAGTTGACCTTTGGAGAATGAGCAGTTCCAGAGCCAGCTGCCTGCTGAGGGGTGTTAGAGTCTGAGCTTAGCAACTCAGTGGTTCCCTTCCTCCCAAGAGCTGGATGCTAAACACAGGCTCATTCCAGGTCGGGCGGAGGCCAGTTTTGAACTGGGGGCTGTTCCAGAAGCTCACCTGCCCAGCGAAAGCAAACCTGTGATGCCCAAGAAGTTGGGGGCTGTGAGCGTTCTCCGTGGTGTTTAAAGCCTGCGTCCCTCTCACTGAAGTGTATTCAGCCCATGAGCGCAGGGCCTGCTGAACCAGGTTGTTTTATCCTGGGCAAGTACAGTGGCCACGTTTCTGAAGGCTGGTCCTATGGGCACCTGTGGATTGTACCTGTATCAAGGGCGTTTCCTCAGTGCTGCCTCCTGGAAGGCCACCTGGTGTCTCACCTCTGGGAGAGAGCCCGGCTGAGTAAGTGTGGGTGCTGGTGAACTTCTGGGAACATGGTTTCTTTTTGGTCCATATACCAAACTGAGCAACCACAGTGCTGAGCGGTCCTGAGGTGCTGGCTCCCCTGAGGAGATGCAGGGAGACATCTGGCGGGGGGCAGGGAGGGGGCATCCTTGACAGTGTGCTCAGGGCCTTCTAGATGTCAGGGCAGAGCTCTGTGCACGCACTGGGGGAGAGATTGTGCTTCTGAGCTGAAACAACAGGTGGCTGCCAGGGAGCTCCTGGGAGCAGCCAGGTGAGGGAGCCACGGGGCTGCTGCAGGACAGTGCTCAACTGGGCCCCAGGGTCTAGACCCACTGCAGCTCAGCACAGGTGGGCACCCACCTGGGAAGACCTCAAACGAATTCCCATAAAGACTGGCTCAAAGAAAAAGTAACAAAAAAGTTAGAATTATGTCAACTAAGGGTTCAATGAGTTGTCCTAGTCTGGGGTTTTCAACAGTGAAGATAGCAGCTGCCTTGTGTTAGCATGCACAGCAGTGGTCGGGCTGTTACACACGCCTCCCATCTGTGGGAGGGAAGACGCGCGGTCCGCACTTGTCTCCATCAGTGTATTTGGGGGGAGATCAAGTGAAGGAGGGGCTACTGGGCAAGGTGCCAGATGGTAGCATCAAGGACAGCGGACACCTACAGGGACAGTGTCTCTGGAGTGAAGGGTCGGTCACCACAGCAGGCAGGTGGAGTGGGCGGCCCAGTGGGGCCAGTCTGGCCTGTCAAATGGGAAGGAGATCCCTGAGTTGCGCTGGGACTGGATACACAGGTGTCCCCCACTGCGCACACACCTTGAAAGATTATTGAGTCAATGCTTAATAACTGCTCACTTTCAAATTTTAAAAGAACCTGCAGAAATGAATAATGTTTTTGTCAGAGCCTGTTTTCAAACTGATGACTGTTCTGGTCCAGGCATCGCTACTAATGTGAAGCAGTGGAACCACAGACAGCAAGAATCGTTCATTTGGTTGGTATTTGTGTGCCCTTAATTCATTGACTATTGCTGGTTTGTACTGTAAACTTTCTCTTTCCTGAATCCCCATAAAAAATGTCTAGTGGCACTTGAGGACAAATTTTCTTTGTTCAAAGTTTAGTCTGGCTTCACCTATTTTTTCAGATCAGTTAAACGTGGGAAAGAGTGAAAACTAAGTGAGTCATCAGCTGTTAAAGTGTGTGTACATTTTGGGGATACCTTGTGTGCAAGGCTGGTGAACGTTGTTGAGCTCGTGTACAAACTGGCTTTGGAATCTGTGTAAACAGGACCGGTTTTTGAGCAAATAGGCCTTTAGGCAACAATTGAAGACTCCGTGGCAGCCAGGGCGGGGAGTGGCCGAGAGGGGGACTTGCTTCCTCTTTCCTGGGAGCAAGACCGGCTTCCCAGTGGACTCCCCAGCCCTAGTTTCAGGACCTGCAGAGCCCCCTTACCCCCGCGGGAAGGGCAAGGCTTGCTGCTCAGACCAGGCGAGGTAGCTCCTTTGGTCTTGGAGGAAGGAGCGGAGTGAATTCCCAGCCCCTGCACCCCAGTTTCCAGCTGTGAGCAGGAGGTGCCCGTATGGATAACAGGGAAGAGGTATTGGTGTGGGTTTAGGGTTTGACACTGCACATCTCCTGCCCCTGTTCCCTTCATTCCAGGCCATGAGGAAGGGGTACTGCCGAGGCCAGTCAGGTGCCCCAGAAGCCATATGGAGGCTTTGCAGCAGCACTGCTCTTAAAGGAGGGCAGGGTTTAGATGGACGCCTGTCCTTTGCCAAGGAACAGTGTCCAGTCAGGAGGCGGTGGCCCCATGCAGGAGCAACAAGAGCCGTGTCTGTTGAGAAGTGAGAGATGTCTCACGGTTGTCGAGAAAACCCATTCCATCTTCACGTCCAAACATGGGTCCTGCCATATGTGAGCCGTAGAAATGGGGCCAGCCCTGGCCAGTGGCACAGTTGGTTGGAGGGTTGTCCTATGTACTCCCCCTCCCCACCTTCCCAAAAAGGTGGAAGGTTCCGTTCCCAGACAGGGCACATACCCAGTTGGCAGGTTCAAGCCCCAGTTGGAGCATACCCAGGAGGCAAGCCTATCTGTTTCTCTCACACAGATATTTCTCCCTCATTCTAAAGTCAATCAACATACTTGGGTGAGGATAGAAAGAAGGGCCCATGAGGAAGAAACCAAGAGACGACATGGCAGTGCTTCCTGCTGCTCTCATGGCACTGTTGTCCATGCCTCGGGACACCGTCTGCACGGTCACAGACTTCGAGGAGCGAGGTGTGTGAGCCAGGCCTTTGCCCTGTGCAGAGCTGCAGCCCCCCGTGGATCTGTGCCCCACATGCTCTACTACTCTGGAGAACACCCAGCTATCTGCCACGCTGTTCACATTGAAACCATCAATTTTGTGAACTGGGTGTAACTAGAGAGGCCTCATCCTGGGCTTCCCACTCAGGACCAAACTCCTAGACATTCCCCCAATGGCACGAAATCAAGTTCAGCTATCAGGGAGCAGAGTTTTTTAAACGTATGTGAAAGTGAACATGAAGCGTCTGCTTCAAAGTAAGTGTTCAGTAGTTTTATGTGGAGATTAGAAATGGCAACAGACGGGAATTACAACTAAAATACAGGAAAACTTCATGAAAAATAGAAGACTCACTGGGGAGAACCCTGATCCCCGAGGACTGGAAGTGAAGGCTGCATTGAGACTGCTATCTCAGCTGTTGGGGAGCCACTGAAAACTCTGGGGTCTAATCCCCAAGCTGGGCCCATGGCAGAGAGCACCAGAACTGAGAAGGGAGCCCACATAACACCTGGCTGTGAAAAGCAGCAGGGCTGCTGTCTGCCAAGAAGACACTGCTGGAAATGTAGACACTTCTTAAAGGGCCAACACACAAAATTCCCTGTGCAGCCACTCACCTTGGGCTCCAGCAGAGGGAGGGCAGAGTGGACAGAAGCTGTGGGAGCAGAAGACAGGGTTGGGGGCTGTGGGGTTAAAGCTTAGAAGGAAGACACACCAGTTTCCTGTGCTGAGTTATTCCATCACTCTGCAGAGGTCATCTTTTTCACACAGACATTTGCTGTATAGGTGACCTTGCCTGGGGCAGAAGACAGAGGACCTACCCTATTGGAAAGCACCTTGTCCCACCGTGAGAATACTCAGGCCCCTTCAGAGACTGAGAGTAACAATTGGCCTCCAGGCAGAAGAAATAGCCCAACCCTGTTGAAAAGACTCTTGCAACACCTGAGGGTGTTTGCCTGAGGGCAATTCAAGACAAAATTCTATCAGTCTATAGACAAAGGAGGTCTCTGGAGTCCTTAAATCTTTGCCTGATCTAAATAATCAAATACAGTGTTTGACCCTGTCCTACACTAGAGATTGAGAGACAGCAGATCTACCTAATACATAGTCGCAAACCCAAACAAGCATTCAAAATGAAGAGGCAAGGACAAGAGAATTCTAGAAGAGATCATTGAAATGAAGATAAGAAATTTATCTGATACAGAGTTCAGAAAATGATGGTAAAGACACTTAACAGCATGAGAAAAGATATAGTAACTATGAAAACAAAGAATGACGTAGCACAACACATTGGAAGGAATACAGAGCAGATAGGGGAGGCTGAGGATCGGATCAGTGAATTAGAAGACAGGGTTGAAAAAAATTAAGAGAACCAAGAAGATGAAAACAATTAAAAAACAGGAGGACGGCTTAAGGGAGCTGTGGAACAATGTGAAATGTAATCATATTTAAATAGCAGGTGTGCCAAAGAGGCAGAAACGAATAGAGAATGTGTTTGAAGACATACTGACAGAAAACTTCCCTAACCTGTTAAAGGAGAAAGTCACACAAGATCAGGAGGCACAGAGAACCCCAAGCAAGAAGAATCCAAAAAGGCCCATGCCCACATCATAATTAAAATGCCAAAAATTAAAGACAGCATCTTAAAGGCAGCAAGAGAAAAGCAAACTGTTATCTGCAAAGGAGTTCCCATAAGGTTGACGCCTAATTTCTCATCAAAAACTCTACAGGCCAGAAGGGAATGCATGAAGTCTCAAGGTAATGGATAGCAAGGGTCTGAGACCAAGATTACTATAACCAGCAAGGCCATCATTCAAAATAGATGGTGAAATAAAGAACTTCTCAGGAAAAAAAAAGGCTAAAGGAGTTTGTCACCACCAAGCCAGCATTACAACAAATGCTAAAGGGACTGCTGTAATGAGGAGAAAGAAAGAGAGAATCCTAGCCATACAGAATTAAAATGCCAATAAATAACTATCAATAATAACCTTAAGTATAAATGGATTAAATGCTATAATCAAAAGGCATAGGGTAGCTGAATGGATACAGAAACATGACCCAACTATATGCTGTCTACAAGAGACCCACCTCAGAACAAAGGACACACCCAGGATGAATGTAAAAGGATGGAAAAGAAAGGGGGGGGGGAGCTAGAGTAGCAATACTCATATTTGACAAAATAGACTTCAAAATAAAGGCCATCACAAGAGACAACAATGGTCACTATATAAAACTAAAGAGATTTCCAACAAGAAGATATAACCTTGGTAAACATATATGTATGCAATATAGGTGCACCTAAATATATTAAAAAACTTCTAAAGGACTTTAAGGGAGAGATTGACAACAATACAGTCATAGTAGGGGACTTTAACACCTGCTGACTTCATTGGATAGATATTTCAGACAAAAACTTAACAAGGAAACAGTGACTCTAAAGGACACACTGGATCAGATGGATTTAATTGACATTTATAGAACATTTCACCACAAAGCTGAAGAATATACATTCTCAGGTGCATGTCAGTCATTCACGAAGATAGATCACATGTTAGGACACAAAACAAGTTTCTACAAGTTCAAGAAGATTGAAATTATATCAAGCATCTTCTCAGATAACAGTGAACGATATTAGAAATCACTTTCAGAACAAGATGGCGGCATAGGGTAAACACCGTATATGCAGCTGTGAACAACTATTTCAGAAAAACCACGAAAAGAACACATGGACACCACTCGCACCCACAGGACGGCTGGCTGAGTGAAAATCCTACAACTAGAGAAGAGTCTGAGACTCAGAGGGGTGGCGGAAGCAAAGTACAGAGGTACGGAGGCGCGCGCACGGGCTCGGGGAAGGGCTGGTACCGGAGGTCGCGGTTCTTTTCCAAAACGGAGAGAGCCACAAGCTCCCAGCGGCTCTGAACTCCAGTTCCAGGCGAGTTTCTGAGGTCCCACAGACACCCAGAGAAGGGGGACTGACCGGCACCGGGAGGAAATTCAAAGCGGATTTCTCTCAGCGTTGCTTACAGCAATTACACGGGACACAGAGACCTGGTGTCTCTCAGTGCAGGGCTGAGAAGCGCCATAGCTATTTGCTCCGCCCCACCCGGCGAACTCCCCGAGGCCCCGCCCCTCCCAAGTGCGTCAGAGGCTTCTGCAGCAACACCTCCTTAAAGATACAGGAGCCAGCCTCACCCAGTGGCCAGAGAGGGACTAACCTAAACAAAACAGATCCA